>JAJJHY010010948.1:4003855-4113692 GCA_021224005.1 Drosophila setifemur | reverse complement strand
TAAACATATATATATATATATATATATATATATATATATATACATGCATATATGTATACATGGAAGTATATAGAAAGTATAGTAACTATGCCATTTATGGTGGAGCGCTGTGCAAATCCATTCAGCAAACACTAGAGTAACGAGTGCTTAAAATATTATAGAACGGAAAGCGTACATCCCCATTCCGATTTGCATTGGATATGTGTCTAATTTATTAGCGTAGAATACTAGTATATGGCCAGAAAAGAGTTTTTATCAAATTAGCATGGTAAAATTAGTACTTGGATACAAGTATTACACTTATCTCCACATTCAGGTGAATCAGCAATCCAATAACTACAGCCCGACTTTGAATACTTATTTCAAAAATCGATCAAAGCACCGATGAGTTTTGAATTGAGTTATTGACCAATATTTCATCTTCCGTATGCAGTCCCAATGTGTGCACCGAGAAGGAGGAAGACGAGACCGTGGAGACCGAGACGGAGGGTGACGAAACCGTGGACACCTTTGGCCAGGAACGTGTCGGCGCGAGCAGCGTGGTGAAGTCCCCGCTCTTCGGACAGTTCCAGTTCAGCGTGAACTCCTGCGCCGAGAAACCCAACAAGCACGTCTGCACCAAGATGTAAGTAGATGTAGCTGAAGTATTGCCAACCGATGGATTAAATGATTTCTTCCTCCTCCAGCGTCAATCAAAACGGCAAGAAGAAGACGATGACGGTGACCCGTCAGTGCTGCTATGGATACGGGCGCCCCAGGAACGCCGACTTCACCACACTCTGCGAGAAGATTGACATCAAGGACGTGGAGACCACGGCAGGCGAAATGGGAGCCAAGCAATTCCTTGAGAGCGCCCGCAGTGCCGGCGAGCTGGCCGAGATGCTGGGCGGTGGCAGTGGCAAGAAGGTGACCCTCTTCGTTCCCAACGACGCGGCCTTTGTGGAGTATCGCGGACAGCAGCAGCAGGATAATGCAAGTGTACCAAGTTTATTTTAAAAATAAGATTTACGTTTCATTTATTAATTTTTTAATTTGTTTATTATTTATTTATTAATATTGCAATAAAAATATATGAATACTACCCCATCCACAGAATATTGAAGACGCCAAGGCAGAGGCCTCCAAACCTTCCGTCTACAAACTTCATGCTGTTCTCGGAGAGGTGGAGCTGGAGGATGTACCCAACGAAAAGCTGCTGCAGACGGAGCTGCCTGACCAGAAAATCCGCATCAACAGCTACCAGCTGCCGGCAGCCTTGGGCCTGGAACCCTACCGCTTTGCCGCCAACTGCGTCCCGATTGAGAAGCACGACAAGCTCTCCGAGCAGGCCCTCGTCCACACCCTGGGTGGAGTGCTCAAGCCGCTGACCAAGAACGTGATGGACATCATCAGAGAGCGCGCCGATATGTCCATAATGCGCACCGTCTTGGAGAAGACCAACCTGAGTGTCATGCTGGAAGGTGACAAGCCAGTGACTATCTTCGTGCCCACGGACGCCGCCTTTGACAAGCTGGAACCGCATCTGCGACGTGCCCTCAAGGAGGGACGCGGCTGTGCCTCAAGTGAGTAGGATATGGATGATGGAATTAAGTACTTAAGCTACTTATTTTTTTCCAATTAAGGAATTTATTGAACGGCCTTTTCCTTTGCAACTTACAGACATCCTGAAAAACCATATGCTGGACCTCACCTTCTGCTCGCTGGCCACTGTGCCGGGCGCCAAGACGACTGCCTACAACTTGCTGGGTGAGCCCTTGCTGCTCAACCGCACCCAGCGGGATGTGAACCAGACCGCACCGGCCGCGATCTACATCAACAATGTGGCCAAGATCTTGACTGCCGACATCATGGGCACCAATGGAGTGCTTCACGTAATCGACACTATCCTGCCCACAGAATCGGCCCTGCCCATGACCTCGCTGATGTCGCAGAAGAACCTGACAATCTTCCAGCGCCTGCTCGAGGCCTCCGGCTATGACGACCAGTTCGATGACCTGGATAATGTCACGATCTTTGCGCCCACGGATAAGGCTCTTCAGAACACCGAATGGGCTCGCATGCTCAAGGAGCAGCCGGAACAGCTGAGTCACAACCCGGACCTGCTCGAGTTCCTTAACTACCACGTGGTCAAGCCCATGATCAAGACGTGTGACCTGTCCGAAAAGTCGCTACCCACATTGGCCGGTTCCAGTGTCCGACTAAATCTCTACTCCACGCACGCCCTCTTCTCCGATGTTATGAACCGCGCCACGGTCAACTGCGCCCGTCTTATCCACTTCGACGACGAGAGCTGCGGCTCTGTGCTCCATCAGGTGGATCGGCCCTTGGCTCCACCCAAAAATGTATGTTTACGAATACTTTTATATTCAGTATCTTCCAAGATATTTAATGATTCTTTGAATTTATATTTATATTATTGACTCTATACAATTATTTATATACATTTCTCTTTTCCAGAACATGCTGAAACTCCTGGAGGCAAACCCTAACTACAGCAAGTTCCTGGACCTTGTGCGAAAGGCCAATCTCACCCAGCTGCTGTCCAACAACTCGCGCAGCCTCACTTTGCTGGTCCCTAAGAACGACGTCTTTGAAGAGTTGACGGAGTCGGGAGAGGGCGCTAAGCCGACGGATGCAGTGGCCCTAGTCAAGACGCACATAGTGGAGGACGTCGTTTGCTGCGCCGGCATCATCCCCACCAACTGGCCCTTCGTCCGTTCCATCGAGTCCATTTCCGGCCAGCATCTGCGCATCACCCGCGACCGCCGTCCCAAGATCGAGAACGCCGGCGTCACCAAGTGCGATGTGGGTGCCACCAACGGCATCCTGCACGAGGTCAACGACATCATCGTTCCGCGCCCCCTGCGCAACCAACAGCAGAGGCCTCAGTTGATCCCACCCGGCGCCGGCTATCAGCCTCAGGGAGACTTTGACGTCTTCTTCTAGGGCTCGAACCTATCTCACGCTCTTGATACATAAAGCATATATTTATACCTAATCTTAACATTTTGTCAACTGATTGGAAGCCACAAAAAGCTTTGATTTCTTCTGATAAATAAAAACAATAGTATTAAATCGGGACAGTTCTTTTATAAGGCGAAGTAATACTGATATTTAAGACTTTTAAATTGATTAACTGGCATTGTGAAATCTTAAAATGGAATTTAATTTCACAAGACATCAGTGCTATATAGAGCTCAGTCTGCTTAATTCTTAACCATTTATTTAAAGATAACATCCTGAGATTGAAATTTTTTTTTTAATTTACAGAGCTATTCTCAATTCCCAATATTCCCATTATTCCTATGGCAGCTATAAGACATAATGGTCCGATTTGGATGGGATACAGACTCTTCTTTTTGTTTCAGGTAGTATATGTGTAGGTATGTACATATAGGTATGTAAAGCGGTCGAAATCGGAACACAGCATTACTTAGCTGCCATTGGAGCAATTTTTTCTATTCCATTGAAATCCTTAGAAATGGTCTTTGTTTGCCTACCTTGACCGATACTGTAAGACAAACCAAAATCAGATCACTATATCCAATAGCTGTCATAATATCGGCGGGGAAAAATGGGTATAGGAAATTAATTCATTCTTGGTAAAGATTAAAAAAATCGGACGACTATATCCTACCATACAAACAATCAAACTGAGTAATTGCAATTTTTCTTGGATGGTTGGTTATTCCAAGCTTTCCTTGTTGTTGTAATATAATTTATTCTCCTGCAGGTGCACGATGTGGACGCCGCGCACAACTTACAACGCTGAGCAATGCGTTGCTTAGATAAAATAATTAAATCATTAATAAGCAATAAATATATTAATATTATTCAAGAAATTATTTATTTAAAATTGATTAGAGTTCACTAAGCAAATCATTATAACCAAAGCTAATTCCCTGATTTTCATCTACATATATTGTTATTTTACGATTGCTTCTACTAGGAGAAAATACTCAACATTTTTTATAACAAAATAAGACCAAAGATGGAATACTGGCCTCAGTTGATCCTGCCGTTGCTGGAGCTTCCCACTTATTGGAGACGGTGGTCTGGGAGCAGGGTGCCCAATAGACCTTCGCTGAAACCGTGGCCAAAAACTGCCATGTTGCGGTGTGAAGCTGATGCGCTACATCAACTTGCCCACCTACAACAAGGTCATCCAGAATGGCATCAACACGGGGATACTGGACAGCAAGGTGCGCACCAAGGATCTTGGCGGACAGTCGCCCACGAATGAAATATCCTCTGTAGCTCGGCGATTTAGTTGTATCGAAATGTCCGCCTGTCTGTTTTTCCGCAAACTTTCTGAACGTCTTACAAAAATCAGTTCACTATATCCTATAGCTGTCCCAGAAACGGTGGTAGAAAATGGGTCATTGAGCATAACTCTGGTGTTTATTAATATAAATAAATTATTCTTGGAAAATATACTTTTCATAGCTATTAAAGCCAATTTAGAAAATGAACAACAAAATATAATATATTTATATATATATATNTATATATATATATATACTAGTATCAACCATCGAACGGTTTGAAGGCAACTAGTCTGCATTCTAATCTCTGGACCCCGACGCTTCGTTTCTTGTTTCTGTATCATTTTGTACCGAAATTTCTTTGAGTTTTAGTATTATTTCTGGCTCATTTTTATTAATCCAATTGAACCGCTCAAAAGCGCAGCCCCTTGAGTTTTACAAATTTGACAGTACATTACATTAATCCTTAATTATGATGTGAATATTTTACAATATTCCGAAATTTTTCAATTATTTTTGCCAAAATTGACATAGACGGTCTTGTTAAGGAGCAATGGGGAAGAGAAAAATAAAAATACAAATAAAAACGATACTACTAACTGATAGCGCTCTGCTCCACTTCAGCTGTAAGATCGATAACAATAAACTCAAATCTTCATTATTTATTATTTAAATACCATTGTTTGAGCTGTCTAAATTTTAAGTAATACAAATAATTAAAAAAAAGTAATTATGGCGAGCTGTTTAAGTCATTAAATGAGATAAACTAATGTTGAGAATGTTGCAAATAAAATTTAATTCTCCAAGAGATCAAGAGATCACTGCTATATAGTACAGGGCTCTGCCTCCTCCAATTATAACTTTGTTCTTTTAATTACAGAACAAAATATAACTTTAATAGTACTAAAGAGCAGGGAATTCCTTCCGATGCCTTTTACAAAGAGCACCTAACTAAGAGAGATGAAACCGTATGGAAACACTCAATCGAGTTTATTTCTATAATCTCTTAATCTCTGTTCTTATCGCCATTGGAAACGCGATTCTCTGGGAAATGGAAACCGAGAGAGCCGTACCTATAAAAGCTTGTTGTGCTTGAGCAATTAATTTATTGCGGTTTTCAAATTGATCGGAATACAATGTCGAGCCCATTGCCAGCTACCTTTGTAAAGGGTTTCCACAACGAGGACCAGGTGCGGCGCATGGAGTACCGGGAGCTGGGCTCCACGGGTCTGAGGGTCTCCAAACTGGCACTCGGTGGCGCCACTCTTTCCAACCTCTTTGACAACGACTTTGACCGTGAGGAGGGGATCCGCACGGTGCACGAGGCCATTCGGAACGGGATCAACTACATCGACACCGCCCCCTTCTACGGAAAGTCGGAGGAGCTACTCGGCCAGGCACTGAAGGACGTGCCGCGGGAGGCGTATTACATTGCCACCAAGGTGGCCCGATACGAGCGGGATCCAGCGAAGATGTTCAACTACACGGCCGAGAAGGCGAAGGAGAGTGTTCAGAGGAGTCTGGCTCTGCTCGGCCTGGACAGAGTGGACATTCTTCAAGTAATAACAGCTGATTTTTCAATATTATTTTCATCGCCATAAAAGCTTTTTTTTCATTTACATTCTAATATATTATTTTTCATCAAATGCGCTTATCATCAAACATTTTTGTTATATTATTTATTCCCCTGCAGGTGCACGACGTGGACGCCGCACCCAACTTGGACATTGTTCTCAACGAGACCATCCCAGCCCTGGAAGAGTTCGTCAAGGCTGGAAAAGCCCGATTCATCGGGATCACAGCCTATGATGTGGATGTGCTAAAAGAGTGCGCAGAGCGGGGAAAGGGCCGCATTAAGGTAGTACTCAGTTACTCCCGCTATACGCTTCTGGACAACACTCTGCTGCGGCACATGAAGGCCTTCAAGGAGCTTGGAGTAGGCGTCATCTGCGCGGCAGCCCATGCTCTCGGACTATTGACCAACCGCGGGCCGGCGGACTGGCACCCTGGCAGTCCGGAACTGCTGGCAGTGGGCAAGCGGGGCGCGGAGATTTGCCGGCAGCGGAATGTGGAGCTGGGCAAGCTGGCCATGTACTACAGCATGCAGCTGGAGGGGGCGAGCACCTTCCTAATCGGCATTCCCAACCGCGAACTGCTGCAGATCAACCTGGACGCCGTTTTGGATGGACTCACCCCGCATGAGCAGGAAGTGCTGCAGTACCTGCGTGAAAAGTAAGTTCACTCGATCAGGAAATGGATCTCGGATTTGGCACGAATTGCATAGAGTTTATTTCTGTAATCTCGAACTCGAACTTGGCCCCAGCCTGGCCAAACTGGTTGCAGCGTTGAGACATCCAGTCCTGTTTAGTCCGCTCCAATCACTATTTTGCAATCGCCTGTAAATATTTATTAATGTTTTTGTCTTTTCTTGCAGCGTTTTTACCAAATCCCACAGCTGGTGCTCCACCTTGGAGACTGTAAATATGTTCAAATAAATGACTTTATCATGATTTTAATCCTATTACGATTTTATAAATTCGGTTATATTTACATAAATAAAATACTTATGAATAACAATATATGTTTTATGTTCATATTTATTGGTGGGATATATAATTTAAAAATTCGAATCAACGAAATAAAGAAAGCCAAAGGGCAGGCAAGGAAGGATTTTTAAATTGGATTTTTCACTTTGGGACGGTCGAAGATGTAAATATGTAGTAAGTGGATATTTAATATGCTACAAATATACTAAAATTTTCTTAAAAATATATATATTATTAAAATATATTTAAACTCACATACAAAACATTTAAGACAAAGCTAATTCAATTGTCTTATGTGTTAGCCTTAATAAATAGGATCGTAAGTACATAGTCTAAGTTGGAAGAGCTTTATTTATATTTATTGGAACTGAGCCTCTGTTGACATTAGCACTCAAACCGCAGCCGGTTCAATTTACTTCTTATTTACGATTGCTTCCACTGGAAGAGAACAATGATAACACTTGATCAAGGCACCCTCCCTTCCAAGATGTGCTCTCCAACTAAGTTCTCTTTTTCTTTTGGCATGTTTGGAGCGCAGTGAAGAGTCAGTTTGCTTAAGCAGCCACCTAAAATAAAAATTGGCCCCGGCAGAACCATCCTCACCATGCTATCCAGCTGGATAGTCTAAAGTCCAAAAGGTCTTCTGCTAACACCCACAGATCCTCAAAAAAGTGGATCCAATATAAAGGGTCTGTCAAATAGAGCGGATCGATGTTAATAAAAACATGCTGAAAGGATTTCTTCGTCTTCGCTTTGTTCCTATGACAGATTTGTACAATCTTTTATATTATCCTTAAACTCAATATGATCCGTACAAAATATATACGGAATAGTGACATATATTGCCCATATATTACTCTTAGATAGGTTACAAAAATAGTTAATTCTTTATCTATGAAAAATATTCAACCCTTGAAAATGTCAGCCATCCCGCTCTCAAGAGCAAGTACCTAATATACTAATTTAATTAAATACATTCACTCTAGAACAGTCGCTTTAACCGAATTTCAACAGACTGAGAAATAATTTAAGATTACCAAACAGAATCTGGAACATTTGCGATCACCATGGGTTTTCCCGAAGCTCGATCGTTGGAACATCGAAAGCTCGCAAAGACCGGCGGGTGGGATCGAAAGTTTCGTTCGAACGTGGAGCCCTCTATAGGAAGTTTTATCTCCTTTATAGAATGCTGCTCTTAACTTGAAATTTTTGCGCTACCCTGTCCGGCCACTTCTACAATGGCTTTGACCGCCTAGAGTACATTCGGACCGGGCAGGAGACCATCCGGAGCGGGATAAACTATATAGATACTACTCCCCTCTACGGAAACTTGGAGGTGTTACTTGGACAGGCGCTAAAGGTCGTTCCACGGGCGTTTCGCAGGACGTGTACTATAAATCGCCACCAAGGTGGTACTAATAATGCAGTTCATTTGATTTGTTAAGATTTGTTAAGTTAACTAATAACAAGAAAGAAAGGCTAGCTTCGGTACCCGAAGCTTAGAATACCCTTGCAGACCAGATGCCTTTAAGCCGTTCGATCGTTTGTATGGCAGCTATAGGATATAGTGATCCGATCTTTGGTTTTTAAATTTCTAAAAAGGCGTTAATGTCTTCGAAAACTGTTTTTATCAAGAATGAATTAATTGTCTTGAAAAACACCAGAGTTATGCTCAATGACCCATTTTCTCCTATCGTTCCTATGGCAGCTATAGGATATAGTGGTTTGAATTTGATGAAACTTTCAGGATATGTTAAAATTGCTATTAAAGAAAGTTTACCAAGAAATAAATAAAATATCTTTAAGAATGGCGAATTTATGACACTTTTTCCCAATCTTTCCTATGGCAGCTATGTGATGTAGTGTTCCGATTCCGGCCGTTCCGACTTATATACTACCTGCAACAGATTAAAGGGTTAGTGCAAAGTTTCAGACCGATAGCTTTAAAACTGAGGGACTAGTTTACATAGCAACCGACAGACGGAGAGACAGACGGACAGACAGACAGACAGACGGACATGGCTAGATCGACTCGGCTGGTGATGCTGATCAAGAATATATATACTTTATAGGGTTGGAAATGTCTCCTTCACTGCGTTACAAACTTCTGGTCAAAATTATAATACCCTCTGCAAGGGTATAAAAAGGTGTATGAATTAATAAAATATAGATCATTTTTAACTGTCCACTCAATTCTGGTCATATCAATATATATTACGTCTAGACTCAAAAATTGGCTAATAAACAGACTTGGCAAGATGGAATTATTTATTTTATGAATGCTCTCGAGCTACTGATCAACCGTGGACCTCGGAAATGCCACCCGGAGTTGGGAAAACGAAGTGCTGAGATTTGTCAGCAGCGTGATGTCGAGCTGGGCAAGCTGGCCAAATATTACAGCATTCAACTTGAGGGGGCGAGCACCTTCCTCATCGACATATCAAGCCGGGAACTGCTGCTGATCAACCTGGACGCCGTTTTGGACGGACTCACCCCGCATGAACAGGAAGTGCTGACGTTATTAAGCCTGCGCGAAAAGTAAGTCCACTCGATCGGGAAACTGTGCAAGTCGGATTTGGTGTTACCAACGCGGGCACGAACTTGGCCTCAGGCTGGCGAAACTGGTTGCTACCTGAGCCTTCCAGCTCAGTCTACTCCAATCCAATCTTCAATTTTCCATCGTCGATTTACATTTATTTCTTTTTCTGACAACGTTGCAGTATTTATCGAAATCCTATAGCTGGAGATCTACGTTGGAGACGGATAATTTGTTCAAATGTTAGTCTTCCGAATTGGACGGTTAAAGATCAAAGCTACTTGGAAATGAGATTTGAACACTCTTAAAGATAACAAATAAGTTTAAAAACAAAAAATTGTTCTATAAACCAAAATAAGACAATTTTTATATTTTCAAATAATTTAGATAAACAATATGAAAGTTTGTCCACACATAAAGTTATCTATGAAATAAATAAGACAACAAAAATTAAAGAAAGTTAATTTATTTCATGTGCAAATTGGACAATCGCACCTGTTAGCAAACTGGCTATATAAAAATATATAAATATATATATAAAAATATATAAATCATAGGATACAAACAGCTGGTATTGGAAGTGTTTTATTATTTTAATTTGTCACTTTTTTGTTGACACAAACACTCGACACGCAACCAGATTAATTTACTCGTTGAATTCTAATTGTTAACACTGGAAGAGTAAGAGAAAAAAGAACCTTAAGCCTGTTACGGTTTAAAGATAAAATATACACATGCACATATGTGTATTCTCTTTAATATCACTTGACTTTGAGCTTCAGGAGCGCATTTTACAAAGAATAAGTTGGTCTCGCTCAACGAATCTTTATTATTAATCTGTGCTCTTATGATGAACATCAACATAATCAAGAGCGCGCTCGTTAGTTCTCGCTGATAATGGGGAACTCTCTGATTCACTGAATATAAGCTAAATATATGGCAATCTACAGCTAGTTCTCTGCTGACTTCCCAGCGAATTTCAACCTTGGGCGAAGCAAAAGAGAAGCATTCGAAAATGCCTGGAACATTGCCCGCTACCTACGTGAGGGGTTTCCACGATGAGCAGAAGGTGCGTCGCATGGAATATCGAAAGCTCGGAAAGACCGGACTGGAAGTCTCCAAAGTCTCCTTTGGAGGCGGTGCCCTGTGCGCAAACTACGGGTAAGAAATCGTTATTAAGCCTTTTGCACCTTTTATATTGACTTATCTCCCAGCTTAACACAGCAAATCAAAGTAAGATAATCCTACCACACGTACCAAACGTATTATTTGCGCTGTTGGATTTATATTTAAATTTAAAAATCACCCATGAGAGGCAGTTAATATCACATTTATTTACATATAAATAAAGATAATTCATTATTTTAAGATTCGATTTGGATGAAGGCATCAGTACGGTCCACGAGGCGCTGAAATCGGGAATCAACTACATCGATACGGCCCCTTGGTATGGCCAAGGTCGCTCAGAGGAGGTGCTCGGCCAGGCGCTAAAGGATGTGCCAAGGGAGTGCTACTACATTGCCACCAAGGTGGCGCGGTACGATCTCGACTACGAGAACATGTTTGACTTCAGTGCGAAGAAAACACGCGAAAGCGTGGAGAAGAGCCTCAAATTACTCGGCCTCGACTACGTGGACGTCATCCAGATCCATGACATCGAATTCGCCAAGGATCTTGATATCGTCATCAATGAGACGCTGCCCACGCTGGAGCAGCTGGTCAAGGAGGGCAAGGCGAGGTTCATTGGGGTGTCCGCTTATCCAATTTCGGTGCTTAAGGAGTGCTTGACGAGGGCTAAAGGAAGATTTGATGTAAGTTTGTTGCTAGAAACTCAACGATGAGGTTATAGTTGGGATAACTGATACTACAAACTCAAGAGCAGTTAAAAATAACTAGCAATTGAACCATTTTTATTTCGAATGATGGAATGAATGCAGCTTATGCTCGAAAAATCAATATTACCAAGAAAGGAATCGTCAAAATTAATGTTAAAGTCGGTTATATAATTCCATTAAATATGAATCATATAGTTTTCTATTAATAATTACTTTTTAAGTGTACGAGTATAAGCTAACACATTTTCTTTTAACAGCCAAAAATAAGTAATATTTTTTTTTGAATTTAATGTTTTGTGTATATTATTCACATTGATATTTTTTTCTTTCTTTCTAGACCGTTCTTACTTACTCCAGATACACCTTGACCGATGAGACTCTCCTGGAGTACCTGGACTTCTTCAAGTCGCAAAACATAGGCGTGATCTGCGCCGCAGCCCATGGCCTCGGTCTACTGACCAACTCCGGACCCCAGCCATGGCACCCGGCCAGTGAGGATCAGAAGGCGATTGCCCGCCGGGCGTCGGAGTTGTGCAAGGAGCGTGGCGTGGAACTGGGGAAACTGGCCATGTACTATACGATGCAAGGGCTAGCGGACGTAAGCACCTTTCTCGTGGGCATGCAGACCCGCCAGCTGCTGCGGATCAACCTGGAGGCTTTCGAACAGGGGCTTAGCGAGCAGGAGCAGGAAGTGCTGCGGTATCTGCAAGAAAAGTGAGTGTGCGATGTGGAAACTCGGAAGTTGGCCAAAAGCCGCTGCCGCTGCGCACTGCGAAAATTGTGCAACTCGGATACAATGTTACCATTACATAATTTCCACTTCCCTGCGGTTGGGGGTCCGCTCTCCCAGTCCAGTCCAGTCCCCAAAGCATTAGTGTGTGGTGTGTATGTGAGGTGCATGATCATTGTCAATCTTGGCCATCGGTGCAGTAGGCACCAGACAACCTCTTCTCCCTCCGCCAATTACTGACCGCCACTTCCCACTGGTGATTGAACTTGTTCCCCCCTCCTGTAGTGTTCCGTGCCTGCCGATTGTGTGTGTGCTGCGTTTTTTCTTCATTTTCCGCACTCTATTTGTTGGCTAATTTTGCCGATCCACTCTAATCAGGCATTATGTAAATTTGCTCATTTTCAGTGTTTTTACCAAACCTTTCAATTGGGAGGGCAACGAACTAAAGCTTTACTGGGCGGCCATGAAGAAGAAGTAATCGAAGCGGATATCCCAGAATACCGAAAAAGAAATATAATGCTAAAACATACAAAGATTGTTTTACTTTTCCCGGGCTTTAATCTTTAAATCTATGTTATATTGCCCTAGAAATGTACTTGAAAATATAAAAAAGCAGTGTCATCACATCGAAACTAATAAAATTGTGTAATCGTTAAAAGATAATAGTTGCAAATGGGAAATAACGAAAGTAATCATCGGTAGAATGAAGCACTTCAAAAACACAACAACACATCATTTATAGGGAAGGTAAGTTACGCTCATGATTTGTGCAATTGAAAATTAAAAGAATGTTAATATACTAAGACATAAAATAAAATATAGTATAAGTAATCAAAACAATATTGAATAATTATAAATGTATTCTTAGTAAGCGCATATTTTCATTTTTTTCAGCTTTTAATTAAAATGAATTACTAAATCAGATATCGGATTTAATTAATCCGTTATTTGGTGTCCAATTTATAAGCAAGCAAAGCAAATCGCATTCGACCGGAGGCATAACAACTTCATCATGTTCAGTAGAGTTTTCGCGAAGATTCGTGGAAAATATAGTGTTTGGCCAATATTGAACGCCACTTCCACCTTTCGCTGGCAGTGCCGATCCGAACCGCTAACTAATTACGCTTTAATTAACGCAATAAACGAAAAACAAAAGATGTTAATACCATCAGAGTGCACAAAAACCAGCAAAAAAGCGCACGTAAACCAAAACAAAAACGACTCCTCAAATTATTAATTTGTTGCATGAAGGAGAACCGAAGCCGAGTCGAGCCGAAGCGAGACGCAAAACGGGGAAGTTTAATAACATTTTGAATAATGAACGGCAACAAAAATCGGTTGAATGCAGCGCCAAAAATGCGAAACGAATGCACTGCGCAGATACGAATCCACATGCCGCACGCGAAAAGCGGAAATGTCTTTGGAGCGATGCCACATTTTGTTTTCCTTAAACTGACGTTTTCAATAAGCTTTCCTGCCCTCATATAGGGTAAAGCATTTTAGCTACGAAGTTTAAAAAACATTTTCCCAACTGGGATAAAGATTTTATTAGCCTGTTCAAGATGAAGTTATCCAAACAATAATAAAATGTTTTATTTTAATTTTAATTCAAAATAAAAAGCTTACTACAAATCTTTTATATTATTATATGTACATATTATGAAGATTCAATGGATTCAAAATTTAAATAAACCATATATATATTTTTTCGGGGCCGAAATTGCAGTATTAGTAGTATTTTCATTATCAGTAATAGCAGAATTATTTGATATGTTCAAGAAAAGTTATCAATAATTTGTTTACTTAAGTTTATTTTATTAATTTTTTTGCACTTATACCTATGTATAATACTAACAATATATTACGCTGATCAATTTTAAAGTGTATTTAATGCATAGTGGGCTCGCAAAAACTAGCTATTCCACTCGGCGATACTATTAAAAATTCGTCTTATCAAATGTGCAGCCATTGACCAAATTCTCGTTTACTCTCTTTTTCTGGCTCTTAAGCTGCTCAGCCATCTCTTAAGCCGCCTCTTTTATAGCCCATCTCGCCGTCTCCTTCCTCAGCGGCGAATCGAAGCATTTCAGCCGGGCTTATATGTGCTGCGCAGCCGCAGTCGCTTCGTCAGTTTAAATCTTGGCTTGCAGCTATTAAGACGTGTCCGCAGTTCGCAGTGTTTGGTGATTGAAATAAAAAAGTGTTAAATAATACTTTCGGTGCAATATGTCGGGATTACAGAGTGGCATTGTGCTTTTGCTCACCTGCAACTTGTTGCTGGCTGTCGACGTGTCGGCCAACAAGCAACAACAACACCAGAACCAAGGTAAGAGGCCAGCGATCCACAAAGGGCTTGTGACTGATTCAAGCTAGAGGAGTGCCGACAGTTCTAGCCAGACCAAAATACACAGAAACCGGTTACAGAAGTGGAGAAATGCCGGCTAGCCAGAAGATGAGTGATCTTCCCCCTTTGCGGTTCGTTGGGTAAAATGTTCAGATACATTTGGCTCAGGTGGAACTAACGGTTCTTATTGGAAAGAAAGCTAAGATCCACTAAAAGATGGTAACAAAGAAAATGGAAAGTCTTTTGGCGGTGGAAAAACTAGCTGTTAAGCATTCTTGGTAATTATATAGTAAAAGTTTAGGAGCGAGTTAATACAAATTGGATTAGGTTTTCAAATTTAACAAAAAAAGAAAACTATATAAATCATTAAAAAAAAACATTTTTAGCGTTTTAGTTACAAAAAATATTAAAATTTATGAAAATCACAAGGTGAGTGATATTAAATTTGATAAAAATAAATCTTATTATATTCTAAACCAATTACGATTTCAAAATGTAGCTTCAAAAGTCATTAATAAACAAGGGAGAAATTCACAGTCGGTTTTGTTAATTTTGTAATAAGCGCCGCTAGAAATATAACAAAAATTTTAAAACCAATAAATCAAAATAAAAAGGTACCTAGGTATTAAAAAGCAAAAAAGGACGACTATGCCAAGAATCGAACCACGACAATCCAGCATACGAGCTCGTCATTCGAACACTTGCATCAATATAACACATTTTTGAGGGAAAAAAAGAAGAAAGAACGAAAAGTTTCACGGATGTCGAACTCCCGACCGCAAGCGGAATACTTAGCTATAATTTAAGCATGTTGTAGGCTTTTCATATTTATATTGCGTCTCCTAAATTGCCAAACTTAATGAAATGATCATGATCGGTAGATATTCGTAGAATTGCCTGCATAAAAGCACAAGACTGTAGCTTAAAGATTGTGCAGTTAAAACATAAATCCGTAAAAACGCAAGTTAAAAGTTGTGGTCGTGGCGCCCAGTACTAGCTAAGTCAGTACAAGGCGAATCTGCACTGCACTCTTTTATTAAGACGTAACGTTACAGAGGAACTGACGGACATGGCTATATCGACTCAGCTCGGCATGCAGATCAAGAATATATTTACTTGGTGGGGTCTGTCACCCTTACCCTTTACCATTTCAGTACAAAATATATAAAATATCAGCAACGAATTTGGCATCATTTACTCATTATAAAACATAACATTTTTTTCAAACGACATTTTAGTATGCTCATCAAAATATTTAATTAATGTAAACATCGTTATTTTGTTGTTAGACCAACAAGTTCATGTTATATATTAAATGATTTAATTATAACTACCAAACAGCATAGTTTCTGCAAAGTTTCCCCACCACCAAGGGCTTTTATTCAGAAATCGTGTTATAATACAGACACATCCAAATACAATAAGGTTACATATGTACATATGTATAATTTGGGCAAATGTCAACCAAGGAAATTGCTCGTTTCGTTGCAGAGATCTGGGAACAAGACCTTTCGGACACTTTTAAAATCGAGGGCAGCGACCAGGGCATTCAAAAGGTCAACCTGAAGTGTGGCGCCAACTCGATGAATGTGGTGCTGGAGACGGAGAAGCCCTTCACGGGCGTGATGTACACTCGGGGCAGTTTCTACAAGCAGACAGCGCCGTGCTTCATGAAGCCAACGGCAAACCAAGGATCCCGCTCCCTGGAGATGAACTTTCAGCTCGATCAGTGCCAAACCCTGAAGGATGGCGACCTTTTCACTAACATCGTTGTGATCCAGAACGATCCCGAGCTGATCACCCCCGGGGACTCGGCCTTCTCGCTGGAGTGCGACTTCCGTCAGCCGCGCAGCCTGGACGTGGAGGCCAGTATGCAGGCCAGGGACAGGTAAGGTGGTGGGACTGTGTCCAAGGCATTGATTACGATTTGATCTGCAATAGAAACCCGCAAAAGTTGCGCGGAGCACGCGGTGGAACCCGCCAGCGCCAATAGAACCCTTCAACCACTCTCAGACCTACTTCTCTATCTGGCTACAAGCACCTCCAAAAGCTGTATATAAGGTACCAGAGAGATGAGCCATTTTACTGCAAATTGTACTGCCTCCGCAACTAAAACCAACCAAGTAGAGCCTTACTAACCATAAATAAGATACAGGAGAACAGAAGTAGCGGGTGCGATCAAAATAGTGAAATTAAGTGAAATTTTTTCTATTTTGTTTATTTTCATCATTCAATTAAAATAAAACATAAAATCCCAACTTGAAGATCCTCAAATGCGACAAATAATAAGTAACACATTGAAAACAGTTGTGTTGCAATCGACGACAATTAAAAACAAATTAGCCCCCAAAAATAGCATTTTACGAGAATTATATTGATTTGAAATGATTTTGACCGCAGCTCACATACTCACAAAACCCACATTACCAACCTGCATACATTCCACAGAGTGGCCACAGGCTCCAAAATAACACTCACTAGTCCCGATCCCGCCGCACCCACGGAACATCTACACAACTCGGTGGTTAGCAACAGCGACTCGGTCGAATACATACCAAAGTTTAGCAGGCCAAACAAGACCATTCACCTGGGCTCCGTCGAGGAGGTAGCGCTGCCATCCTCGGCTCAATCCCGAGACGAGCTCTAGAAACACCTCACACTGCACACTACACAAGCTAGGACACAAGACCCAAAAACACGATCACAACACTTGAAAACACTTCAGAGTACAGGTGAGACAGCAGGACACGCTTTTGCCATTTGTTGTTCAATGATGCCCAATTTGTGATGAAAAATTGAACCAATAATATTTTACTTATCCGCAGGAAAATTGCACAAAACGTAACGCAGACAAATTGATGGAGCGGCAGATGCACTAACACCACTTCATGTATTTTCATCCTAATGGTTTTTCATATCCTGTGATATTTTTTAAGTTTGAGTTTAATAAAAATCCTATAAAACACTGTCAAGCAAATGAGTTTCACTTATGCGTTAGAATTCTAATATATTTTCGTACCATAACTTTGGACATGACATTTTTTAAGTAACTGAAACGTTGAAAGATTATTTGTAGAATTATTGCCTCGATTTCGGAGTAACGCGGAATAACTCGGATATAGAGGAGCTGTCTGGTCTGGACACATTTTTCCAAAATAGTTATTTTAATCTGCCAGCAGCCATGTAGCCTCAAACTTTACACTTTTGTCGTTTATTTGCTTTTATATTATTTTAAACCTTAAATAAGTAAATACAAGTTTCGGAGGTTTCATTTCCATGCATGGAAAAGCTTTCTTTTAAAATTATAGCCTGTTACGCTGAAATTTCGCTAATATTATCATAATATTATAAGGTATTATGGGTATTCCACCGACTTGGACGTCCGGTCACACTGTTTGCACTACCGAAATTACGAAAAGTACAGAATAAAGGAAAATAAATAAATAAAGAATCACTTAAAAACTCCAGGAAGGGCATTCACAGGTCAACCTGGCCGCACCGATTGTTCGAGTTCTTACTGCGCAGTCACAGTTCCGAATTGCATTCTCAAAGAATGGGACATCAATATTTGTAAATCGAATTAGGAGACTGCATTCTCAAAGAATGGGACATCAATATGTGTAAATCGAATTAGGAGACCGCAGCACTGCATCCAGAAGAGCTATTCCCCGCCTCAAAATGGATCACCGCGTTTTCCAGGGCCTGATCTTTGTGCTCAGCCGTACCAGGATACCAGGATATTGACCTGGTGGTCAAGAAATTGGAGAGGAAAAGATGAAGAACAGCTAACTACATAAGTAAACATGGGAAACTATATCAGCAGCAGGTGACTGGCAGTAATGGCCAGCTCCACGGCTTCCAGCATCCGGTCGTGTTTACACTGCTTACGTTCTTTGGCGAGTTCCTGTGCTTTGTGGCCGACAAGCTTATCCGCCTAATTTCCAATCGCCGGGGAGTAAGTGCCGAGCAATAAACCAAGAGAGATAAATTAGTAATCCGATATCTCCCTCAGTATGTTGGCGAACTGTATAGCAGGGCAGCAGCGTGTTTAGTCCGTTGAGCATGCTCCTGCCCACTGTGCCTGGACGTAGTGTCGTCCATTTTGCTCTTCACTGGCCTATACTTGACTTACGCCACCAGATCAGATGATAAGGGGTGCGACTATCTGACTTCTGCGACTTCTGTTATTGCAGAGGCCACTCTGATCTTCGACGGCGTCTTCAGCACCATGTTGCTGAACCACTTGCACGGCTCTCCCCACTGGCAAGACATTTTCACCAAATCATGCGGCCTGCTGATCATCATATCAGAGGATGTGCAGCGCTTAGATTATGGCGGGATGATCGGGATGGCCGCACACAGTCCACAAATCAATTTTCATGGGTTACTTGCTCATCCTCATCGCAGGGATTCTGCACGGCCTTCAGTATGTGTGCGAGAAGCAGCTAAATACCTCGAATGTGGCACCGCTGCAGGCCGCCGGCTGGCAAGGAATCTTCGGCCTGGTCATCACTTCCTTCCTGGTCATCGCCCTAAACTGTTTGCCCACCATGGCGCCCTTCGGCGAAAGCTCGCGAGCGGTCTTTGACGACTGGAGTGATCTGTGGACAGGCCTGTAGGGCAATCCGGCGCTGGTCTTGGCCCTCATTGGGTTCACCCATTCGTGTGCCGCTTACAACTTTATTGGACTCTATATCCCAATGCATTTGTCCAGCGCCATCCGCCTGTTTGCCGACGGTCTGCGGGTGTACTTCATCTGGGCGTTCGGCGACGTCATGAATTGGGAGTACATCAGCCTCATCTCTTTCATGGGCTTTCTCATGCAGCAGATGGGCATCACCCACTACCGCAATGCCCGCTTCCTGGACTTGTATCGTGCAGTAATTACCCACTGTCAGCGCGCCATCTTACCGCCGACTCCTCTGCAGCGGAACCCCAAAGCCGATCGGCGGATTTGATCTAAGTAATTTGATTCTAAAGGATGGATGTAAAACGAGGATTGTGATATGAGACTTGGGTTGCAGATCACCCTGGGCTGATTCAAGAAAATTATTTATCGAAAACATACGTGTAGATTCCCTAAAAAACTGCAAGGAGCTTATGTATCCCGAAAAACTATTAAAATAAAAATTTTTCTTAGAAAAGAATTTTTTGCCATGATTCCTTTCCATATTTCCAGTTAAAACCGACTACACAGATTTTTTCTGCTCTATTCCAAGAAGCTTCTCACCCACGCCGAGGAAGTAGAACATCTGAGCAATACCGAACAGCGGGGCAACCACCATCATTCGACAAATACCGCCCTTAAAGAACGCCGGCACACCCTCGTTTTTTAACGTCGAGCGAATGCAGTCCAGGATACCAGCGTACTCTCTGTTGCCGGCCTGTAGACGAGTCTTGATCACGTCCAGTGGCGTCACTAAGAAGGCGCCCGTCATCCCAGCCAGCAAGCCGGCCATCAGGGACCAATAGAAGACTGCCTCGCCCGATCCATCCGCCTTCCGAGGGCCTTTGCTGTTAATGGTGGCCATCAGCGGAAAGTACACCGCCGAGAAGGTAACGTCCCTCACGGCGGTGGCGCCGATGCCCTTGTATAGTCCGAAAAGGCCGCGCTCTCGGATCAGCTTCTTGGTCAGTCCGAGGGCCGTCACCTTTTCGATCTTTCGTCCTTCGGCACGGGCCACGCTGTCCATCCGGCCCGCATCCTGCATTTGGATCTTGAGAAGCTCCATTGGCGTCGTGACCACTATCTGGAACAGACCGGCCAGACCCCCGGCCAGTGCAGCACGTGGAAGCGGCAGCACTCCCTCTGCATTTGCAAGATGGTAGCGGAAGTAGTCGTTGGCCGTCAGCTTGATAGCCTTTTCTGGAGAAATTAGGAGGATGTTCACAGCCGAGCCACGGTACATTCCGAAGTAACCCTCGCTGGCGATCGTCTTCCGGAAGCAGTCGGCACTAAGAAAAAGGTGCAAAGCCATCTGAAAGATTAACCCATGATCCCCAACCCTGCCCACTCACATGCTGGTGTACATCCGCTCGCCATTGGGTCCGATAGGCTGGTTCTGCAGGCGAGTCTTTACCATGTCTAAGGGGTATACACAGGTGACTCCAACTATGCCTGCGACGCCGCCATTGATAATTTTGGGAAGGACACTGCGCTAGGATGAGCAAAGTTTAGGTAAGGCAACCTCAGTCAACAAGGCATCTTACTTAAACTGTTCCGGTTTTGCCATGGTCACCTGGTAAAACGCCTGCAAGTTTGGCAAATACCCACATCGAATTTATATTTAATATATTTCATATATATTTTGTTTGTTCATGTCTGACGGTTTTTATAAAGTAATCATTTGCTCTATTCATGTCCTTTAACTGAATGCTACTAAAAGTTAAACTTTCGCTTAGCAGCAAACGAAAATGCATTATTAATACGATTTGAGACAACGGATCGCTTGGGAAGCATACAAATAGATAGAGAGAGTGTCCACACACAGCGGCTATAAATTATGCTATCAAACAAAACATTTACGTAACACAAGCACTGATTTGTTATATCTTATTGTCATTGGAGCATCAGCTGACTTCTGCGTTCGTTTGTTATATAGTAAATAGGATACATCGATTGGTTTAATGGGATGGGGAAAACTTTAACAACTGCTATGTCACTTGATCTGACAGGCTAGAAGTAGTCGTATGACTTTTGCTTAACATTGAGGCTTTACATTTACATTCGTGGACATTTTCAACAACATTTAAATACGATTCACGACACTCAGATACAGACACACGATTAACATTTAAAGTTTTGACTTAAAATGCATCTGTCCTTTAGATCCGCTGCTGCGAGTATCTTTAAAGATTCCATTACTTCTTCTGCACGCCCAACAAACCCTCGGCCACGCCCAGGTAGTACACCGTCTGGGCTATTCCGAACAAGGGGGCAATCACGATCATTCGGCACAGACCGCCCTTGAAAAATGCAGTGGGTCCCTCGTGCTTCAGTGTTTTACTAAAAAAGGGCAGTGGAAATGTTAATATCCCCGGTGATAACTTTCGCAAAGCTTGTTTAGCACTCACGATATGCAGTCGGATATGCCCTTGAACTCCTTTTCGCCGTCGGCCTTTTTGAGAGCCTGTAGGCGCGTCTTGACCACATCGAACGGATTGACCGCCAGGGCAGCGGTGGAACCTGCTGCCAGACCCGCCAGGAAGGAGCACCTGTGGAAATTGTGTCGATTAATTTATGGATTCCCGAAAGAAAGAGAACTTTATCCTTACCAGAAAACAGCTTCTCCAGATCCGTCCTTGCGCCTGGGACCCAGATCGTTTAAAGTGGCAAACAAGGGGAAATAGATGACCGAGAAGGTGACGTCACGCAACCCAGTGGCTCCGATGCCTTTGTACAGTCCAAAGATTCCCTTCTCCCGAAGCAGCTGCGTGGCCAGCTGAGTGGCCGATACCTTTTCCACCGACTTTCCGGCTAGCTTCGCCGCCGCCGCCACTCGGCCCGCATCCTGCATTTGGATTTTCAGCAACTCCATTGGCGTGGTTACGATTATCTGGAACGCGCCCGCCAAACCGCCGGCCACCATTTGGCTGGTCAATGGCAGCTTGCCGTCCTTGGTGGTCAACTTGTGCCGGAAGTAGTCGTTAGCGGTCAGCTTTATAGCCTTTTCTGGGGTGATCAGCAGAATGTTCACGCCGGATCCGCGATACATGCCGAAGTAGCCTTCGGCGGCGTATGTCTTGCGGAAGCAATCGAACCTGGATTGGATAAGGAAATAAATAATATTTAGGTATAGGTATTTCTGTAACGATTATTGCAACTTTTACAAGCATTTTCAACAAAATTTTGAATTTACATTCTTGATAACTCCTAGGTGCAATTATTTTTTTAACCCTGTGGCTATGGTAGTGCAAAAGTACATATGTAACACAGAGAAGGATACGTCGGGGACCCCGAAAGTTACCTAAGCTATGGCTTAGGCCATCGATCTGGTCATATCTGTCTGTCTGTCTGAATGCAAAAAAAAACAAGAAAGGAAGGCTAGCTTCGGTACCCGAAGCTTAGAATACCCTTGCAGGCTAGTTGCTTTTAAACCGTTCAATCGTTTGTATGTCAGCTATAGGATATAGTAATCCGATTTTTGGGTTTTTAAATTTCTAAAAAGGCTTTACTGTCTATGAAAACTGTTTTTATCAAAAATGAATTAATTGTCTTGAAAAACACCAGAGTTATGCTCAATGACCCATTTTTTCCCATAGTTCCTATGGCAGCTATAGGATATAGTAGTCCGATTTTAATGAAACTTTTAGGATATGTTAAAATTGCTATTAAATAGAGTTTACCGAGAAATAAATAAAAAACCTTTAAGAATGGCGAATTTATGGCTGTTTTTCCCAATCGTTCCTATGGCAGCTACGTGATCTAGTGTTCCGATTCCGGCCGTTCCGACTTATATACTAACAGCAGCAGATTGAAGGGTCGGTGCAAAGTTTCAGCCCTTTAGCTTTAAAACTGAGGGACTAGTTTACATAGCAACCGACAGACGGACAGACGGACAGACAGACGGACAGACAGACGGACAGACAGACGGACAGACGGACATGGCTAGATCGACTCGGCTGGTGATGCTGATCAAGAATATATATACTTTATAGGGTCGGAAATGTCTCCTTCACTGCGTTACAAACTTCTGGTCAAAATTATAATACCCTCTGCAAGGGTATAAAAACAGATCCCAAAGCTAGACACCAATCTTAAGACCCTGTACCCAAAGGGTTAAGGGTATATTAAGGCAGAAAAAGGCGTGGCAGACCCCACAAATATATATATTCTTGATCAGCATGACGAGATGAGTCGATATAGCCATGTCCGTCTGGATAAACGAACGGATCTCAGAAATTGTAAGAGCTAGAAGAACCAAATTATCAGGGTCTCAGGTTCGAGCCCCAGACCAGACTCGGTATTTTTTTTCGTTTTCATTTATTTTGCTTATAACCAATTGTTACGGGGTCTTTAACAGTCGGGAAACTCGACTGCAATGTTCTGACTTGTTTTGGTTTGGACTCGTTATGAACTTTCCGTCACGCCTCTTTCCGCCCCTGGTGGCGGTGAAAACTATAAAAGCGTATGTTGCAATAATTGAAATATTTTAGTCCAATCCAATCTAAACCAAACGAAAGCAAAAGCGAGGTAAGCATTACTTTGTAATTAATTTGTAAAATATATTTTTGAAAAGATTTATAATATTTTTAGGATCTTGAAGTAATCAATACAAGACCCCAGCTCAACAAGGTACTTCACCACTCAAGATTTAACGAAATTTGTTATCGATGAACTTTAAATACAATTGATCACTGGCAATTCGAATATCATTTTGATAATGAAATCCTTATCCTGAACCGAACCCCGGACCCTTTCCCGCTTATACAAGGACAGCAATTTTGGAATGCTTAAAATTTAACAATAAACCGATGAACTAAAAAGCTGATTGATAACTCCGAGTCTTGAGGGACCATCGCGGTTAGCCCCGCTGGCCAGAGAGATCAGCCAGGTAATCCTCCTGGGCGTAGACCATGTTCAGGATCTGTCTGCGACCGACGTTTGGCACATTTGCACACGCATAACGAATCCGAGAGAGCTTCTTGCGGTAGTAAATCAGATCCCTGGAGCAAGCATCGAGCTGAGCCATGATATCCAGATAGTCCTCGCTCAGCATCTGGATTTTCTGACTGCTAATCTGTGTGTCATTGGCACTTATCGGTTTGGAGCTTTCGGATGGGTAATCAGCAGTTGGATTTTGATTGAATTTTAAGTCTTCTATCTTATCTGATAGGACGTAGAATTTCTCGCTCGGATCTTCCCCAGAAACGCACTCATCCTCAAACCTATCTGTAGGAATCTTTGTTTTCTGTTTAATCTGTTGAATTATTTTGTTAGATACACGTTTTTCCGATTGGAAGCCTAATGGGGGCGGTATGATTGACTCAACTAATAAAGCTTGAAGAACTTCACTCGATTTCTCTTCAGGAATAGATTGAAGAGTGGTTAGGGTCTGCTCCTTTTTCCAAATGCGATTCCCAACCGGTGGCCAAGAGTCCTCAGCCCTACTCCGGTCATATCTCGGGGGAGGAGGTATGGTATTATTATTGTCCGACTTTTCTTCAATTTCCCGGACCAGGGTATCTATCCTGTTCTGTAGGTATTCCGTTTTAACCGATGTCTGACGTAGTCTTTTCAGATCTTCTAATTCAGATCTCAAGGATTCTGAAGACATCTCACTGAAGTCGTCTTGGGAACTTCTTTTTTCGACAATCTGTTGGGAAGGGAGGATATTCTGCTCTAGTTTCTGTGGGTTGTTTATAGAAAGATAGCTTGATTTTTTTGAGATGGAGTCGAATTCCGGCCGACTCGAGTGTGGGTAGTTGCAATTCTTATCACTGTCCTTTGGTACCCAAGAACTCGGCTCCTCAATGGAATGGATGTTGCTCCGTTTTACACTTTGATTGTGGGTCTCCTTAAGAAATATATCTACCTTTGCTACATCTTGTCTAAAACCGGATTGAGGAGTTTTGGAATCAATATTTCCACACTCAGAACTGACATTTAGCAGTTTCTCTTTCACTTCCGTACGATCACTTTTCGGTATTATGGACTCATTTCTATTTTCTAGGAATTTCTTTTCAAAGTGAGCAGCAGTGAGTTCGGTGGGCTGCTTAATTCCTCCAGAGCCTGGTTTCTTTTGATGTAGGACTGCCAATCTGACGTCACTTTTCTTCGATTCCCCATCACTCGGACACAAAAATTTCAACTTCCTTGAACTTTTCCTAAAAGCCACTTGTGGAGGAGAAACTTTTGATGATTTTGGGGATTTTGTATTACCACTGCATTTGTTCCTAGCCTCAAGATTTTCAGAACTTAATTTGATGTTTCTTGAGCTTGATACACCACTTTTCGATTCGAGCTCGAGTATGGGGGAAATATTATCGCTCTCCTCGAGAGGCGAATAGTACATAACGTTTTTGGTATTTCTCCGGGAAGGTTCCGGACTAGAAGAATCTATTTCTGTTTTCAGTTTTCTTGGATAATTTTTTAAGCTATCCAATGCTAAGCGAATCTTTTGCCTTTTCTTTCTAGAAAGAAACTCTGAACCACTTTTGCAGAAAGCCGAATAATCTGTTTTCTTTAAGACTTCAGGTCCCTGGAAACTTTCTCGAGTTGGACGCGTTTCTCGTTTCAAATGATTTTTGTTTGCATATTTACAGTTTCTACATGACGATTTTTTCTCATTTTTGGATCTTTTGCTATATTTGCAGCATACCGAATCTGAATGATAGGCCCCTTCATTAGATGGATCTCGTGAATCTTTTTTATTGGGCACCGCATTAGGCGCATACTCATCAGCTGGGGGTTTAAAGGTTTCGTCAGAGGAATTGGTGGACTCATCGACTTGCTTAATTTGTCTCTCCTTTTGAAAACCGGAACATTGGCAATGACAATCACAGCCCTTCCCCACCTTCCTCTCCTTTGAACGTCCTAGACGGGATTCTTTTGTATTAATTGATTGCTTATATTTATGTCGGGCTTTCCGCAAGGCCTCTACATATTCGCTCTTGATCTTTCGCACCTGCTTGAGATGGTTTTAAATGTACTATAACTTTCAGTGCCAGATTTATCTTTACTTACCAATGCTGCTTTTGATATTTTTGTATTCTTGGGTATGGAAGGGACCGGACTACCGTCCTCCCAACAACCGCCCTTCATAGCTTTCCAAAACATGTCAAATTTTAAATCCCTGCCTGGCGCATTCATGAAAACAACGTTGGTATTATTTCGAATGTCAGATCGCTGCGGTTCCCGGTTCGCAGTACCTTCCAATATAGATTGATTTGCCTTCAGGACGGACTCTAAAACTTTATTTGTTAGGGTGCTCTCGTCTAACTGCTCCACGTGTGGGGCACTCTCTAAAATCAATTTGGGCGAGTTTACAGCCACCTCATCGAATTGGGGCAAGTCCTTTTTAAATTTGAGGAATTTTGAAAACAGTAGCAATAAGCGTCCATAATTTTCTGGTTGGGCCAAGTCCTTGGCATGATCTAACAGTTTTTTTAGACCTTTGTCTTCCGCAAACTCTACCACCATATGGTTTTTACTTTCTTGTAAACTAAGGGTGGATCTGGCTTTCTTGATACGTGGACTTGGCAAACGACTGCTTTTCTTTACCCGGTCCCGCGGAGGTCCTTGTGTAATTATTGGGTCATCCTTGAAACAGGATACATCTGATTTGGGTTTCCCCGGTGGTTCTGCAACATCCAGCTGAGTTTTTTCCTCTGGACGAATAACTTTCGGAGATTCAAAGCCTTCAAATTTTCTTGAAGGACGATCCAGCCCGCTTTCTTTCTTCTCTAAAATGCAAGTCATGGGAATATCTCTGCCTTCCCTAGTATTTGCAGCTTCTACAAGCCTAACAGATACATCAGTTAGAGGCTTCTCCTTAACGTCCGATAAAGGTTGGTCTAATGGGTAAGTTTTTGGCTGTTTTTCGAGATCAGATTGACATCCCCTGGGATTATGATACAGGTCCAGGAAATGAGAGCTCTCCGAGAGGTCAGTAGAGGCCCCCCTGCCCGTTGAATATCCTGTGCCCTCTTTTTGTCGTTCAATGGCTTCCACTGTAATGAGTTATTCAATATTGCTTAAATTTTTTTTTAAATAGAGTTCCTTACATTCTATGCTTGGTTTCGATTGAGAAGCTCCGATCAGGGTCTCGACGTCCGGATTTTTATCTGAATCTTCTTTTAGTGGATGTTCCAAGGGCTCCTTTGTATTTTGAACGACATGTTGATTTTCCTTTATCTTGCTTGAAGAACTTTTAACTATCGGAGAAACTTCTTGCGCGACTGTTGAGATATCGGGGGCAACTATGGAACCTTTCTGGGCCACCGTTGGAGCTTCCTTAATAAACGTTAATCCTCTGACAAGACCACCAGCCTTGATAGAAGTCGGACCATTGACCGAAGTTGAAGCCGACGTTTGTAAATATTTCTTGGCCACAGTTGAATCCCTGTTGGCTAGGCGTGGTCTTTTCAGAGGTATTGTTGAACCTTTTTTGCTCTGAGCCGAACGTTTTTGGGTTGCAGTCGAACTATTGCTAACTGCTGGCTCTTTCTGGAGAGTTGAATCTTTTTTAAGCACCCTCGAATCTTTCTGGCGCAATATTGAGGGTCCCTTTTCCGCTTGTAAGCCTCGCTCGAAGACCTTTGGACCTATATTAATAGAGTTCGGACCTTTGCTGGTCTGTGGAATTTTTTTTCGCTCCGTTGGCACTCCTCTAGCCACCATTGCACCTTTATTGACTACCCTAGGATCTCCTTTAACCACCAATTTAGCTGATTTTGCCACTCCTGGACTTCCTTTAATATTCCTTGGACTTCTTGACCGTAGACCCTCCTTGACAGTCTGCAGACCTTTCTTGACCGGCACTGGAGTTTTCTTCACCTCTGGTGGACGTATTTTGCTTGCCAGAGGTCTGACCTTGACGACATTTAATCCTGCTTGAAGTTCCTCTGTAGACATTTTTAGCGATTTTTGAGATTCATCCTCTTCGAGTAACTTTTTAAGTTCAAGGTCCAAGCTATCCGGAAGGGCTGTCGAAGCCCTTGGGGCGGGATCTATTATCTGGACATCGGAATGTCTTCCACTTGTGCACGCTTCCAAAGGAGATAACCTCTGCAGCATCTGTTTGTACCCATCCCCGCTACGGAGGTCATCCAGACAATCTGCATTCATATTCAGGGTCACATTGATCCAGGCGAGCAGATCGCGTTCCACACTTTTGGCCAGCCCCGTGCGAGGATAGGTTTTGGACATCACACGATAAAATCAAGGTCTTGATAAATACAGAGCGCTCAAAAGTGAATAGACAAATTCTCATCCAAATAAACACACTGAAGTGAAGTTAGAAAAATATAGACGCAAACCAGAAAACAACATTTCATCGACTGTTTTTGACTTTTGGAAGGTGTTGCCGACTTGACGTGTAGCGTTGTGCTTGGGATACTAGTTTAATTGGATTATTAATAAGATATTTAATATTAAAAAAAAAATCCGAATTGAAGCCAACAATGCCATGTGGCTCATAATTGTGTTATCTGTTAAATTTTGTTTCGTTTATTTAACCGTGCAGATGGAATTCTACTTTTACATAGAGCCTATAATATATGTTCTTATTTGATTATCATGAATCCATGATCTATCCTGAAAATCTCATAAAAATCGAATCACTATATAATTTAGATGTCTGTAAAGATAATAAGATAAAGATTCGGTTCTTGAAACTAGCTTTCTTTTGTTTCATATATGCTACCCCTTTCTATATTTTAAACGACAGAAATAAATTTCTGAATATTGAGTTATTGATTTCTGGTTATTTATATTTAAATATTCTTACATGCTGTTGTACATGCGTTCTCCATTGGGCCCGATCTGTTGGTTTTGCAGTCGCGTCTTGACCAAATCCAGTGGAAACACACATGTCACACCGATGATGCCCGCGATTCCACCATTGATGATCTTCGGGAGTAGGCTGCAATGGAAATGTAAGAAGTGGGTATCGGTTAGTCGGTTCCTCGATTGCTCTTGGCTCATTGACAAATATTTGCACTGCGTTAACATTTGCATTCGCTTGGCATGTGTAATAAAAAAATCACCAGCAGCAACTACAACAAAATGTAAACAATGCCCATAGTGGCCCAGAACTTGGCCCACATGTGGCTACATCACCGTTCCTGAGGTAACACAAGTAATTGGGCTATCAGCCATACAAAGTATAGAAAAGGTCAAATGAGTTGGCCGTTAATAAGCAAGAATTATTTGGTTGTCTGCCAACACATCAGAGTCTATATGTACCAGGTATATATCTAGACTTAGCTTGTTTCTATTTTTGGTTTGCATTTGTCAAAACAATCGCTAGGGAACAAAAAAACAAGGTGCAAAATGCAATCATATTATGTCATCGGGGTACCTATCGTATTGTCGTCCTTGTCGCTAGTTTTGTCCCAAATGTCTAGATACTATTAGGGGAGGGGCGCAGTGCCAAATTGTCCGTTTACTTGAAAATGAATGCAAAATATCTTTTTTTGTGACGAGTCGTAAATTATGTTTTAAGCTAGTAAGCTAGTAGTAGCATCGATTGAATATTCCCATCAAGAACGGTTTAGATATATCGTGTTTTATTTATTGAAGAATTAAAACTGAAATGGTATGTACCAAAATTAGAAAATAAGTTAATTTTTTGTTTTTTTTTAATTTCCAAAGATAGAATCGATTAGGGCTTTTTCACATTTTCTTTATGGTTTATAAGAATTTATTGACTCATTACAGGAAAGTTAAATTTTGTATTTTCCAACCAGTGATTTAGAAACTGATAGCTGCTCTTTATTTTCATATTAGAACAAAGCTTATTATCAGTGAAACTATAATTTGCCGGAATCATTGTGGCTGTTGTAGTTTTTGCTGAGCCTATATCAGGTGCTTAAATGTATTGGCATTTGTAAAAACAAATATGTTCTGTTTGCATTTGCGATTACAATACGTTGCCTAATTAAATTGTTTTTGTTTTTGATAACTTACGCGAATTGTTGGTGCTGCGGCTGCTCAAGCGGTTGTCTGCTCGCCATTCTGTGAAATACATATATACAAACGAGCGATTATTAAAGATATATGCATATATGTTTTGACTTTTAAATAAACAGTTGCGGTCAAAATAATATGTCCATACAATAATACATATATATTTAACTGGTCATATTATGTTTATTGGTTATTATGATCATGGGAAACGGTACCATAAAATAATTGATTTTTAATATCGAAATAAAAAACAAATTCAATTATTATAACTAGTAAGTTATATTTTATATTATAGATTTATCTTCACTTCGTAACTATTGAAAGTAATATAAAACACAATAATCGTCTTTATTGATTTTTTTAAATGTAATTACTCAAAATTTGTAGTAAATTTGTGCCCACAAGTGTTTGTTCAAAATTGGTTCAAACTGGTTTAGGTATTATTTAAAATTATCTATTGATATTCATATATTTGTTTGTATAAAGGTTTGTGTTGGTTGTGCTACTGCTACCCCAATTAAACAATAAATAATTATGAACCGATGGTCTGTATATTATATTTTCCAGCGATAAGCGCAGCGCGGGGGTGCAAAGTTTGTTGACATCGACGGACGGCCCCACGGAGATTAGCAGCATATCAACCCGCATATTGGGGCGCCATTAGCCTGCATTCGTGAATAAATACTAAAAGTGCTTCGTTAGCACAGTTACACTCAAGTGTGAATCGCAAAGTTAAAGCATTTTTGGGGAACTTGGGGTTTAAATCGGCCAACTGGAAAGGCCGAATTACGGGTTTCCTTCCCGGATTGCGCAGCAGATAAGAGAGGGCAAATATTATCTCACCAGTTTTTGGATAAGAATGTTTTAAGCATAAAAGTTATCGGGGCAGTTGGTAAATTAGTCTGAAGGTAACTGTTATAAACTTTCGGGCCGACAAAAGAAGGTATTATTTAACCATTTAGATTGCTGCTTTAAAGGTGAGGTGAGTTGTCGTCCCAATCAGGTTATTGATTATTGCCCGAAAACGTCCGAAATCGGTCCGAGGGGATCGACGGTTTATGGCGAGTTTTTTCTTACAGTCCGCGTGGTAGCTTTCGAACAGGTGAGCTTCCCATCCCCCCTTCGATTCAAGATAATGATTATTGAAGGAGCAATAGTGCTCGTATTATTGAAGACACTGGAGCAAGCAACCACTTGTGTGAAATTTACGTAATTTGTCGTGTTTATCACAGGGCCCCGGCACTTTTATTAAATGGGATTGATTGCCGCACACTTCTGATTCTGATACTTGGAATGTATGTTGGCATGTGTGCATCGTATCTCTCGATTCATGAAATGTTTAAATAAATTCCGCACTGTCCGCCCCCTCCCATCCCCCTTGCGCGTATCAACTCACTTCTTGTTCTTTGGTACGGTTCGCTGTGTAGCTAATTGACTTGTTTGCTTTAAATTTAAGGGTTGCCGCGGAAACCACTATTTTTTGTACTATTTGACTAAATTAAATCTATTTAATAGTGTTCTCTTCGCGGTTCTCGGTTCGAGTGAAAATGCCGCGCACCAAGCTCGTAGAAATTTTGGTTTGGGAGAGTGTATTTTAGCTGAGAGAGTTTTTTGTTTTGTTTTTTTAATGCTTTTAAATCAGGTGGCAGCTCCTCCCAAATAATCGGGGGTGGCAGCGTTGGCTTTCTCGATGTTAACGAAACTGCCGTTAGCCGACCTAGGTTCAACAAACGGGTAAAGAGCCAGCGAGTTTTTTTTTTGCGAACCGTGGGGCATATCCTGCGGTGATGTCAAGAGCGAAAGAAAAATAGTGGCCGGGGCCAAATCTTTACTTACACTTGAAGTCTTGGTGACCCTAACGAACAGTAAACGACTTTCGCTGACCACAAACGTTAAGGGCGAAACAAATAAAAACAGGTGTGTTCAAAAAAATTGCAGTGCATGTATGAATGCCTATATTATAAAGTTAACAAGAAAGGAAGGCTATCTTCGGGGCCCGAAGCTTAGAATACCTTTGCACACCAGTTGCCCTCAAACCGTTCGATAGATTGTTTGGAAGCTATAGAATATAGGCATAACATTAACATTAACATTGGAGCAAGTAAATGTTAAAGTTAACATCGGTCTTATTAGGAAGTGAGCAAATGCCGCAAAACGGTCACTCCCAGGGTTCTAACGCTTTCAAACACTGGCGCAGAAGCACAACAAAAGAATTTTGCAACACCTTCAGAACTTTTCACTGCGATTACATTCCTTTACAAAAAGTGTCTAAATAAGGGATTTCAAAACCGAAAAAGCGTCCAGAATGAGCTCGACTCGCTTTGCCCGCACCGGGCGCGTCCGCCTCTGCATTCTGATGAGCATGTTCCTGGTGCTTATAATGATGATTGTGATCTACCAAATGTCACAGCACCAATTGGACGAGAGCCGCGCCTTCCAGGAGGGCCTCAGCGTCCAGATGCAGTGTGAGTACGAGATCTCTATCCATGATCCCAGCCCACTAATACATCGAATTTCAGCTCTGACTGCCGAGAAGCTCACCGCCGAGAAGCGGATGGGCCTGCTGCGCAGTGAGAAGTTGAGCCTGCAGGAGAAGTTCGAGGGCCAGTTAGCTGAAGCGTCCCAGAAGCAGCAGGAGACAGAGCGCGCCCTCCAGGAAAAGTTCGAGGCGCAGTTGGAGAAGCACAAGCTGCTGGAGATCAAGTTCGCCGACCTGGAGGCCGAGTGCGTCAAGAGCAAGAAAAAACACATTGAGGACACCAATGCCTTCGACCAGAAGCTGCAAAAACTCCTGGCCGATGTGCACAAGGACAAGGCCAGCAAGGAGCAGGAGGTGGCAGCCTGGAAGGTAATATTCAATGATAAATTCCCCAAGAAAATCTTAATCGCTCTGATTTTTATCAATCAGGAAAAACTGGACAAGCTGCATCGCGACTCCGAGCACAAGATCCACGCCCTGGAGAAAACACTCACGGAATTCAAAACCAATTGTCACTATGTGCCCAAGGTGCAACCCGCCGAAGCTCCGGCCCATGGCCACCAGGAACAGCAGCAGCTAAACAAGCCGGCCGATCAGACGCCAACCACGCGCCGCTCCAATCCCGGCCAGCTGGCGCACAGCATTGAGAAGCCGCGAAACGAGAAGTCCTTCGACGCCCAAGTGCAAGTGAGTGAGGGCCTCTACAGGATCGGCGGCGGGGTAAATCTGCTATCAACTAACCCAAAGCAAAACCAAACAGTCGCAACTACTAACTCCACAATCAAGAGCCATGCTCGCGGTGTCCAAGAGCAGCAGCAGGAGCAAGAGCAAATGCCCAAGCAGGCGCAATTGCCACTGCTTCCCTTCGCTGTGCGCAACAATCACAGCCTGATACTAAACTCTGTTGAAAACTTTCAGATTGTGCCCAAGTCCCTCAACGAGAAGCAGCAACAGGAGGAGCCCCAGTTGGCTGGACCCGTATCCCCGCTGAGCGCTCCGCGCAAGAGCAGCACGCAGGCCCCGAATGCCTCGGTGGCCCCTAAGCTAGGAGCAAGGAGCAGCAGTGGGCTCCCACCTTTGGCCGTGCCGCCCGCCAAGACAGAGCGCAAGCTGCCCGAGAACGTGGCGCCCATTCCCGACAACTTCGAAGACACCAAGGCGGACGGTAAGGGCGACGGCGCTGATATGGACACCGCTGCCGAGGAGCTGCCCAAGAACGAGAACAACATTCGCTATGCAAACGCGGTGAGCGATCTGGAAAGCAATAAGAATTTGGGAGTTGCACCAAAACCAAACGAGGATTCGGGTGCCCATGAAGTCAAGGATGCCATAAACGAGCCCAGCTTTAATTTGCCCGCTGCCGGGGGTGGCCAGAACTTCTTCGATGGTGAACTGCCGGCCCCAGGCCCCGGGCCCGTGCCCGATGAGCCTGCCAAGCAGATGGCCGAGCAGTTGGCTGCCGGAGGTGGTGAGGGAGGAGAAGGCGACGACGACGATGATGTGGGCGATGTGGCGGTGAAGCAGCCGCAACACCTGCTCGACACGGACAATCTGAACAACGAGATCGTGGCCGACCAGGGAAAAGAGTTTGCCGAGGGCATTCACCTGGAGGATGCCATGGATGAGGATGTGGACGGTGGGTCTTTGGATCAAACTCACCGTTAAAATTAGTGATTAATCCATTTTGTTGCAATTGCAGAGGATGACTACTCCAATGTGGCGGCGCGCAAGAAGGGAGGCGAGGCCATTAGAAATTAAGTAAAGGAATTTTGTAATAATCTTGAGCGTGATGTGTGCAAAGGAGTAGCGAACCCCTAAGTTAAAGCCGTGCTTATACTCCCATTGAATGTAAGGGACAAACTGATTTGAGTAAATCAAACATAATTTGAATGAATGTGAAATTGAAGATTTGAAATCCAAATTTATTCCCGTGCACGAAGCACGAACTAAGTTACTAAGTTGTTAAAACTAACGCTGAAGCTCTGGACCACCCTATTCCATTTCTCAAAACGCAACTGACAACCAGAACTCGCAGAAAATACTCTGAGATGGCAATGAGATCGGAGGCAGGCAGTTTATTGAATGATTACTTCGTTTTAATATAAAGACTGCTGCTTAAGACAGCTTTAAAAGAAAGTGTCGCAACGATAGCTACTCGATTATTTCTATAATAGCACTATTTTCAAAGTCCAGAAACAAACCATTTCATCACAAACTTCATCTCAAAGCTCGACTCTCGCGGTTTTCATCTCCGTACAATCTTTGTTTGTACTTGGTTTTCTGTGATAAAAATAACTCGTTGCACTGCATTTGGGCAATGTTGCCTGTGTTTTTGTCTCCGCATTTGCTTTCGAATGCTATCCACTTATTTCGCTAGAGTCTAGGTAGCCATGTAAGCCATGATTGTACACATTAGCGTTCGGAAACACACAAACTTTATTGGTAATGATAATAATAAACTTAATGCATAATGTTAATGTATCATAGCTGGCTAAAAGAAGAATTAAGATTTAACATCTAAAAAATGCAGGGAAACAACGCATGGAAACGTCACTGCGTGTGCGCCAGAATCCATGGGTGCACCATCACTTGGTCCAAGGACAAGCGATGCTGCGGATTGAGGACCAGCAGCTTGGAGATCAGATGGGCGGCCGCCTTGGAGATGTGCTCCGGAAGCTTGTACTCCACCTTGAGGATCTTCTTGTACGTCTCGTCGTAGTTCTTCGAGAAGAAGGGGGCATGTCCCACAAGCAGTTCGAAGCAGAGCACTCCCAGACTCCAGAGGTCGACGTTTTTGGTGTGCGGCTTGCCTTGCACCATCTCCGGCGGCAGATAGTCCACAGTGCCGCACAGGGTCATGCGCATCGAGTTGGGCTCGTGCACGGACCACCCGAAGTCTGCAATCTTTAGCACGCCCTTGTGGCCTAGCAAGAGATTCTCCGGCTTGATGTCCCGATGAATGATGTCCCGCTCGTGTAGGTACAGGAGAGCCGAGCACAGCGACCGGATGTAGGTGGCTGACTGGCGTTCATCGAACCGTTTCAGCGGCTGCGCCTGCAACGCGTTGAAAAGAGTTCCCTGGGGAGCGTACTCCAGTATGAGGTAGATGCGCACGTCGTCGTGGAAGTAGGCGTAAAGGCGCAAGATGTGGGGGTGTCGGAGGTGCGACTGGATCTCAATCTCCCGGCGCACCTGGTGCTCCACGTTTGACTCGCCAATCTGTCGCTTGAACAGCACTTTCAGGGCAACCACGAACTGGGATTCCTTTTCGCGCGCCAGGTACACGTTACCGAACTTCCCGCGACCCAGTAGACGGCCTATGTCGAAGTTGTTTAGTTGCCAGGTCTTTTTGGGCTTCTGAGGCTGTGTTTCTGTAGGGGATTGTATTGGATTATATTGTTAAAGGATGGAGACTTTGATTCCCAGTACCCACCAGTCTTGCCTTTCTCTTTCTCCGTGGTGGTTAACCCGCTGCTAGCGGGTGCACTGACTGCTACAGAAGATCCTGTGGCCTCAGCAGCGGAGGATTTATCAGCCTCGAGCTGCTTGATGGCCGCCACTGGAGCTGGAGCCACGAACTCGGACACCACCTTCTTCACAACATCCACAGTGGGCACGAGGGGCTTTTGGAACCTGGGAGCTGGAGTGGGAGCTCCTGTTGCTGCTGGTTTGATGAACCCACTCCTGATCCCAGCGCTTGATGATCCTGAAAGCGGCTTGCAAGCTGGAGGAGCTGTGTTCTCGCTGGTCGGCTGCGGCAAAGGGAGTTAAGAGGAACTTCACGGAACTCTTGGCACAGCCTCTCACCTTCTTGGTCAGCAGCAGGTTTTTCTTTTGCAGGCCGATGGCAGCGGCTGGGTTTTCCGGCTTCCTGGCCAGCGCATTTTCCTTGGGACGCAGCACATTGTTCGACTGATGGGACATGGCGACGCACGCAGCACACAACTCCGGTCAAAGCACAAATTTGGTAAAATAACAAAAATACAAAAGTCGCTATTGGGGAATAAAATGCCGTTCGTTTGAATTGTGAGGCGGGTGTGTGCGTGACCCGTCAGTGTGGCCAGCCCTAGCTCTGCCCGGCCTGCTGGTCACACTGGGTCTAGGCGGGAAATCGGGCCAAATTTTACAATTTGAAATTTCGATAAAACTTCTTCGTCGATATAATTTTGGAAAAAAACGTGACAAAAATTTAAAATTTAGAAAATAAAATAATGTACAAATTTGCAAAACTCATAACGGTTTAAATCTAATAACTTTGATTAATTTATTAATGAATTCTGGAAAAGATTCTTAAATGTGAAAAAATTCCGAAATTTAAATCGATTGGGTGATATTATATTCACAAAATAGTTTTAAATATTCCACATCCGGGATTTTACTGTTCATTCTACAACGTTAAACTACAAGAAGACGTACTTGGTGGTTGCCAAGCTGCAACTATAACTACCTGTGGTGGAAATCACACAAAATTAAATTGTTTTACCTTGAAATGCGGATTAATTTATGATCGGACCTATTTTTTTGTTAGTACTACATGTGCTTACACACTTTTTTTGACTACTAAACATATTATTTATTTTAAAAAGGGCGCCAATCGACATTATCTATTCCACCCTGCTAGTCGTTCTCTTCACTCTCACGCAGGGTTATTATTGTTTCTTCGCGCACTTTCGACCAGCTGTTAAATTTCACCACACTTTCAAGCCACACTTTCAAAAGCAGAGCTTCGGTCAGAGCAAGTGGTGTCTCTATTACTCTATCTCTTTTATCGGTGTTACCCGGTTTAGCGTCCCAATGTTAACATTTACATTACCAGAAATACAGAAAAATTGTGGAAATGCCCGATATATCCAATCTCTTGTTTACCGCAAAAGCTTGTGATTGGCGAAATAAAGCGACAACCCTGCTCTAAGTCCTCATTCACCTATCTCCTTCTCCTTCTGACCAACGCCGCGTGATACGACTTCAAATCGATTCAAATTTTTTGGCTCGGTTGAGGGTTGTCGCTTCTACTTGGAAACACTAAGGAAATCCACGAACGAACCCACACAAACTAACTTTACAGAGTCGAATATACGAATGCTAACTAAATGCAAGCCTTAACCCTTAGCTAACTCATGGGATCCGAAATGATTTTGGGAGAGCTTTAACCTTTCAACGATAAAAAATAAAAAAGTTTATTACTAAAAGCTACGCTAGTAAAATAATTAAAACTTCCGCTTATTTTATATTGATTTATAAATTTTATTATTTTTAAATTTTATTATATTATATAAATTAGTTTTTTTTTATTTATTTAGTATTTCAGTTTTACTTTCACTCTTCAGCGAATAAAAATTTTTCTTTAATTTGTTGACATGCGATCCTAATAAAATATAGTATTCATAAATATAATGTTAGATGTTAGGCATCTGGTATTAGATATTGCAGTTCATATCGAACACCTTCTCGCCCTCTCTCAGTATCTCAGTATTTCTGAGCGCATGCCATGAGTATCTCAATCTCTCGTACACTCAGTTCCTCAGCGAACGCTCTACCGTGCGGTTGTGTATCTACGAGTATCTCCCTGGATTTTCAACGCGACCGACGCAGCGGATCGCGTAACGGCAAACGCGACTCGATTCCAGTGTTGAAGTAGAGAGCGAGAAGGTTGTGTGTTGCGGGCTCGTATTGAAAATCGGCGCAACAGGTGTTCAGCCTCAAATTAAACGAATCGCCGTGCGGAAAGTGTGCTCCTCAAGCCAAAGAAAACTTAAGTCGCAGCGGGAAAAACCGAGGGAATAAGACTCAAGCCAAAAACAGACAGCTTCCGAAATACTTGACACCTGTTCGCCAGAATCCCTTCGTCCTGCGCCTGCGCGTGTGTTGCACTAGACATCTTGTTTACCTCTTCTTCTTCTTCGCGGCAGTGGCAAAGTTAGTGTTTTTCGATTCAACAAGTGGCTGCCTGGAACATCCAACATTTTACTGGACTAAAGCAATTGCAGCATATTTTCCACGCATCCAGCTAAGGAGTAAGAGAAACAACAACAGAAACAGCAACAGCAACAGCAACGGCAACAGCAACGGCGGAGCATAAACATAGAGCAGCATAAACAAAAACCGGTTAAAGCGAACAGAGCGATAAAAGGCGCCCCAAAAGAGCAAGAGAGACATACATAAAACGTAAAACGTGAAAATACAACAAAACAGAAAACAGAAAACAGAAAAAGAGCGAGAATAAAAACGAAAGAAAAAAAAGATCCATGGATTTTGGATTGCCTGTGTTTCGAAAGGCCTACGAAATAAGTGTTTGTTCTTTGTTCTTGTTAACAGCGCGTTTTCTATGTTAATGCCTTATCGGTCGATCAAATCGAAAGTGAACGAGTAATTGCCGTTGGTATTGCTATTCCCCAAACTCTTCGCCTGGCCTTTCCTCTTATCGCCAGCCCACTTCAACAGCCGTACAACTACCTGTTGCCTCAGCGAGAATCGCCAGGTGAGTAATAAATTCTGTGGACCCCTACAGACCGTCTTCTATAAATCGAACTTCCCCACGTCGAACAACCCGAACATCAACTTCAGGAATGCCAACTTTTAGTTAGGTTTTTAAAAACAATTGCATTCCAACTGTCCAATTTCCCCCGATTAAAAGAATCCGCAAGGAGTTGGTGTAGATCCCAATTGTCGTATAAACTCAGTTTTTAAACCTTGGAATTTTGTGTGGAAAAAATAAGTTCAAATATTCCATTTAAAAAAATTTGAACTACTGAACTACTTTTTCAATCGGCTTTACAATAAATATATATAGGAGTATATATATGTATTCTATAATAAAATAAAAAACTGGTTGCAATTCGTCATAGAGGTCTATTTTAATAAATTAAGAACAAATTTGTTACAAAAGATTACAAATTAAACTCAGCAATTTAACCAATTTAGTTTTCAATAAACTCAAAAAGCTGTGTTTTAGGTATTCAAAATTCGGAAATTGTTGGGCACGTTATACTGTTTTTGATTGGGCACATCCCATTGCTGGTCATTGGATTATATTTGGACCATACTGATAGCAGGGCCACGTGAGTCCGATTCGATAAGCCTAATGAGTGTTACCAAAAGATTAGCGCAATACCTTGACACCAGCCAGATCAAACTTGGGCATTGGCCCACCTTACACCCCTCCTTCCCCTCCTTCGACCCCGTCCTCGTCCCAGCCCAAGCCCAGTTCATTGACACAACCTTTGGCTGCTTTTTTGAACTCGCTTAACTTTCACTGCAATGCGGCTGGCCAAAATCGGCATAAATCAACTCGAAAACATAACACACACGACCAAAAACAATCACAAAAAATGTTGTAAATGCCAAAATTGAAATGCAAGCGCGACTTAATAAAATCAAATTTGTTGCCTGCTTTTGTTTTCTGGCTTTATTTTATTTATGTAATCCATGGTTAATTTCCAAGCATCATTAAGCCGCAGAGGAAAAGTATCTCGAAGACAAATTGAAGCACACGAGAAGATGATTATGAGATAATCAGTAAATTGCACAAGACCAAATGAAGTCATGAGAGTTGAGTGGATTGTCGTGGTGGAGTGGAGTGGAGTGAGGTGGGCCGCCGGTTGAGGGATCTCCAATTTGACACTAAATTGAGTGAGATAACAGATTTGAAAATGATTTATCTATTAAATTAAATTGCGTGGCGTGTGCAAGATAAAGACCACTTGATTGGCGGGGAAAGAGCCAAGCTGAAAATGTTTTCCCCGTAATAATTAGCGCGAAACCTTTTCTCCATCGTCTTATTTGCACACCTTTCCCAACCCAATCCCCAACTGAATCCCCACCATATGACTCATAGCCAAATGCATTCATTTATTCATTCCTATCTGGAATCTAGTTATCGCTCGACAAGAAAAAAACAAAATTCCAAGACATGAAGAAAACAAAATGCCAAATATTCCCACCAAAATATGCAGAAATCAACAAACAACCGCAAAAATAGCAACAACAAGTTTTATGAACAACCAAAATAGCAACAACAAAACTATGCGCATAAAAAAGTTATATAAAAAACACGTTCAGATCCAAACCAAAACTCTCGGCCAGCGGATGGGTGTGAGCGAGAGGGCTGAATCAAGTGGGTTAGCTGAGTGTGTTTGTGTTTGCTGGTTATCATGGGTGTGTGTGTGTGTGAGAATCTGTGTGAGCCACGCTTCAATTGCAAATGCGCCCAGTAAGCGAACAAAAACAACAAAACGAATACCAAGTAAAAAAGCATTGACGCAGATAAGTTTGTTGTTGTTGTTGTAATTGTAAATTCTACAGGTTTCTTGCTGGATGTTTGTCGATATGTTTGCATGCATGTGTTTTGCACAGAAAATGTTTCTGTCCTAAATATATTATCATTTTAAAAATGTATGCATTATACAGAACATAAAGGTCACAAATTCAGCTAAGGATTTTAGCTCAAAGCTTAGAAAAATGAGGGTATCATCACATATTACTTACAAAAATTTGTTTGCTGTGTATAGAAGTTGTTGCATTCATGGCGCACCAGCCGCAACACAAACAACAACCGCCAGATCGCTCTGCAATTTTACGCCAAAGCTAAAAAGGCGAGCGATCGAGCAGCAATCGAAGCGATCAACAGAAGTGGGGGAATGGATGCGGAGCGGGAACGGGAAAGGGAATGGGAATGGGTTGAGACAGAGGCGGAGACGGTGACGGAGACGGGGAAGGTGAAGGAGGGTGGCAGTGGGGTGACAAGGAGAGGCTACTTCATTCGTAGGCAAACCGGGCCAGTTGTCGGGCACTGTGGGCTGAAAGCCGAACAATGTCATTATTCTAAAGGAATAACAGAGCCATGCAAACGATTACCTTCAGAAATAAACAAATGGAACAACATTCAATTAATATATAAATTTATGAAATTAAAAAAATATGTATATTAATAAATGATCTCTAAAAATATCGACAAAAAGATGGCTCCTTAAAATGATGCAATTTTACTAGACGCAATAAGTATGAATTAAAATATATATTAGGAAATTTAACCGTTTTTATTTATAATTTTATAAACTGAAGCACTATGGCTTCCAAAACTATTCATATGCCTCTAAATGATTTTTCCAATGCGGGGTTTATATAGATAATGACTAATACGCATTGAATTACAGTAGGAAATGTCTCCTTTAATTAGAGAATATTAACCAAGTCATATTGTTCGCAATAATTACCATTTGCATTTCCGTTCTTAGGAGTATGTCCTAGCACCCTCCCGTATACACTTGTCTCCACACAATCCACTGTGCCCCGGCTATGGCCATGTTTATGCCCCCATAAAAACAACAGCAACTGCAGCAGCGTCAGATGCAATGGGTTGAGTAGACCCCTCGAGTCGCCCCAAAGTAGCCCCAAGTCGCCTTAACTTGGCCAACAGCTTGGCCAACTTGGCTTGGATCGCCTCAGCTTGGTTTTCGGCTTGATTTGGATCGACTCGGTTCGGATCGGTTCGGTTGGGCTCGTTTTGTTTTGTTTTGCACTCGCGTTCGTAATTGTTTCATGAAACTTGCCAACTTCGTTGGTGAAGCGAGGGTGGGGCGGCCGAGGAGTGGGACAGATGGGGGCGACGGAGGGGCCCCACTGGCTGGCATCTCGCTCGGGCTAAGAAAACAGGTGCGCAGTGCGCAAACGCGCGCTCATTTTTCGGTTTGTTTACTGGTTTTTCGGCCGCTTCGATTTGGGGGCAACAGTATTTCGATTTTAATTATGGTTTATGTGTCGCTGGCGAATACGATCGCACAAGTGGCTAAAACGTCGACCGGCGATCGGCGATCGGTGATCGGTGATCGGCATATACTTATCCAATAAGCGGTATATACCCCGTGCACATATGGACTTCAAGCGGCACAAGGTTGCCATTGCCAGCCCGATGCCAGAGTGACATGAGCGGAGGAGACATGTCGAGGCATTGAGGTTACTGCTAATTGTGAATTGCCTTCTGGGCGGATCGCAATCGAATTGGAATTGGAAGTGAGCCACTGGCCAAAATTATTGGAGTGGAAAGCCTCAGTCGAAGGTGAAGTCTCTGGCTTTCCCTGGACTAGAAATTCCTGCCCAGTTAGTTTCTATTATCAGTCCATGGCTCAGGGGAAAATCTGACTGGTCAGGAACGCGGCAAGGTCATTTTCCTGCTATCAGTCAATAGAATTCACTTCAATAACAGACCTCAAATTCCTTCCTGGTAAGGTTCTTTATTCGGCTGGATTGTTCTGGGTTACTCATCACTTTTGACTAAGTACTTTTGTGTAAATTTGATTAAGACCGCTGGTGAATCACAAGCAAAGTGCTGCCATAATAATATTTCCGCTTATCTCCGGCCTGGCAGTTTACAACATATATAGTAGTACGATCAGCCTGAAGAGAACACATTACGAGAGTATCTCAGCACTATCTAGTGACCCAATTTAAGCCATCAGATAGGGACGAACAATTGCATCGGAGAAATGAACAGATACTCGAGGGCTGATTGGGGAGGAGGGGTAATGTCAAGGCAACGTATCGCAGCATAAGTCACACGGCGTTGCAATAAATATTAGATTGCCGCAATCTCGCAGATACACATGTACGAGTACGAGTATCTGCGGCGCAGGCTGTAAAAGCAACTGCGATCGTATCTCAAGTTACGAGCGCACGCGTGTTTCTTGCGCCTTTTGTTTTGTTTACACTTGATTGCAATTTGTATCTGGTAGATACATTCCGCATGCTCTGTGCTTTGCATACGACAGCGGAAAAAGGCCGTTCAAATGGCCAAGTAGTCGCCGTTGTCGCCGTAGCTTAACTGTAACTGGCAGCGATGACATTTTGTATCTGCTAGATACGCAGATGGCCAGTGGAGCGTAAATGCAATGCACGCACACAACAACAACAACAACTATCCCTATGGCCTTAATAATATTTACCAATTTGTTATTTAACCGGCTCCGATCTCTTTGTCCGCCGACTGAAGCAACTTTTGCTTCTCGATTTGCATAGCTCGATAAAAGATTAAGTTGAGACAAAACAACAAAATACGTTTTTTATAACTCAACTCGTTTCGAGTTGCTGTTGCTGTTTGTTTTTCGAGGTGTTTTTTGTTTCTCCTCATTTGTTGTTGTTGTTCAATTGCCAATTTGACCTTATTAAGTATGATTTGTAAAATGCCTTGCGATCGCCTTAATTAATTGATTTGTTAAAGCTGAAATTCCGCCGGTCGTAGCTTTAACCCATAAATATTTAATTATCTCCCCCCGTGCCTGAATCCCCTGCATTTGTTTTCCATCGATTAGAATTTTAGAACCGTGCCAAAGCGTTTAGAGCCATTAAATTGTGACAAATCCCACTGACATTTAAGAACCCTCGGCTGCAGGCACTCTGAGCTTTAGCTTTAGTTTCAGTTAAGAACACATGAGCCATCGGCTAAGTTTCTATCCGAAACGGCAGCTGGCAGCTGTGCTTAAAACCGATCTGCCCTGGAGGAAGATAAATGGCAAATGTGTGGAAATTATTTGCATTGTGGAGCGTACGGGTATTTTGATAGTTTCGCAGCAATAGAGTCTCGAATTGGGGGCTCTATCCGAAACCCAAATGGCACGCGCTGGAGGTGGTGGAGATTATAGAATTAAGTTGGGCAAATATTTACGAAAGGTCGGGCAAAGACTCGGGTGAGCCGGGCGTCTTATTAACTGAGTATTCGATGACTGGTTGAATCTAGTGGTGGCTTTTAATTTCTGGGAAAAAGAAAACCATTTTGGCGATGATAATTCAAATGGCGGGTAGTTATCAAGGCGGATGTGTGTGTTGGGTATGAAATGATAAGCCAAATCTGCGATAAGTCGAGGTGAAAGCAACAAATTCTAAATTCTGCAGTCTCATATACGAATTGAGCCTTATCCCCGACAAGTCTTGGAAATATCTAGGAGACTGCATCGATCTCGACAATAAAATAAAAGTCAGAGGTACTGGTATTAGGCTTCTGACTATTACATTTTAAATGTTTGCATTTTAGTATTTGTAATGAAAAACACTTTAAAGTATGTTTCCACTTAGCTTTTACCCTTCTTTCAAATTTAAAAATTCGTAAAATCGACACGAAAAATTATATATGTACTCGTATCTTAGTTGTTATCATCTTCTGCGGTCAGTTTTTGTATCTTTTCGAGTGCGAGTTTTCACTGCGAAGAGGAAGCGGTTGCTTGCTTTATTACGCACAATTATTCTCAGCATACCCACCATTATAGGGAAAATGATGGAAAAGAAAAGCCATTCCCAGCAATTTGTCATTGTTTGATTTTCTCTTTACTTGCTATAATTTTGTTTTTAGTTGATTTCCACCGAGTAAGCTGAGTTTGGAGTTCGGAACTGGAGCTAGCTCCCAAACAATTTGAGCATTTGATTGCTTTATTTCACTTTACAACGAAAATTGCTGGCTTTGTGTAGTAAGGCTTGTGATACTTCCTGCCTGCCATTGCTAATTATGAACAGTCAGAGATCGCGGAGCGAAGATCGGAGAAGACAAGGCGGGCACTCGGCGGGATGTTGGTGCTGCAGCCTAGCCTGTGTGCTGCACTTTGTTGCATGATTACATTTAATGGGCAACGCCAAAACATAATCATTTCGATTAAATAATCAGCTACTGAAGCCAGCCAGCCACTCTTCGCACATTTGCGCCACACACCACCCCACACCACCCCGCACCACCCCGCACCACAGCACACCACACAAGACAACCACCTTGTCGTGGCAAGGAGTGTGCCTTGTTTGTAATTATGAAAGTTTTTCTCGTTCGAACGCTATGAACTCATTTGTGGACGAGCGAGGTTTTAGCTCTGACTCAGGCTCGGATTCGGACTCGGACCCGAACTCGGACTCATTTCATTCATAGCCACAAGCTATCGGAAGTTGCTCTCGTTGGTGCTGCAGTGAAATGTTGTTGACCACAAAAGTGGCATGAACCTGAAAACGCCTAGCAATGCGATATAAAGTATATCCATGCAGCAGCAACAGCAACATCTGCAGCAGCACCAGCACCAGCAGCAGCAGCAGCAGCAACAGCAATCTGAGACGAGTTTTACACCAATTTCCGCCGCTGAAAAGGTTAAAGACATTGCTTTATAAAGGGAATTTTTTCTATAATTTTAATCAAGCCTTAATGTGGCAATTGCCGATTGATGTGGCTCTAATTGAAAAAGGAAAAAAAGAGCTGGAGAAATGTTTAAAATCAAAAGGTGAGGTGTTGGAAAATTCCGTGAAAAGTCTGAGATAATTGCAGCCCCAAAACGTAAGTTTTGGCCCGTTTAAGTCTCGCATTGCTGGCCAGAAAAATGCGAACACAAAATTTCAGTTGTTTGTTCGAGGTTTTGTTTGGATCTGTATGTTATTATTTGTGTTATTTGTTTAGAGGAACGTTTTTTGATTGGTCTTTGCGGGTGTTCTGTTTATTTTTTACTGCATGCTTTTTGTTGTGGGTTAGCAAGGGAAGCCTTGGATACAGCTGTCAATCTTTTTTTGCACATATTTAAAATGAATTTATGCACCGCAATTTTGTTTTTGTTCTCGGGCGATGCTGGAGAATTTCCAGGTGTGCTGGGAAACAAATTCCATTCTCTTTGAATCTTGAAAATGATATCTAAGCGTTTTGCATTGGCCCAAAATTGGCCAATAATCACTTAGTTGGGCAACTTTCAACATGATGAGAAAGTTTACATATTTAAAAGCTTACCGCCGAACTCCTAACAATTTATCAATGGGCTCAAGGTCCCCTCTGATTTTTACATTTGCCGTGTTTTCCAAACAAACATAGTTTTCGCATCTCGCCAAACATGATCCAAGTCTGCATCGAACCTGTTTCCGATCCTCGATTATTTTTGATTCATCTCCCTGGGTGCGACACTTTGATTGATTTAAGTGTACGGCTCCGACGCTCTAAAAACGAAGAAGCCGCAAAATGCTTTTTAGCCATGATTGCGCTGATTACGTGACTCTGCCAATTGATTTGTGCGCAAAAGGAAAAACAAAACTCTGGCTCACAACTTTGGCTAATGTTTGCTTGGCCCATGTGAATGAATCGGTGCCCGAAAACAGCAGCAACAAAATTTCGGTTAGTTCGTGCGGCGGCCTACCAACAAAAACTCATCGTGGCTAATTTTTCATGAAGGTTTTTCAATTGTTGTTGTTTGTTGCCGTCTGAGCCGGCCAAAGGCCTCAATTTGTTGGTATGTGCATTGAATTTTTAATTTGCCTCTTTCTAGTGGCCATTTTGAAATTGTATTTTTTTCTAACAATTTATTTTATTACTTGAAAACACACTATATATACGCCATTAGTCAGCCATATGGCGAGACCATTACCATTTTGTTTAAATTCGTTGTAATTAGAAATGGAAAAAATATGAATTTATAAACTATTATGAAATCTTATTAGCAAAAAGCAATTTATTCTGCTTTAAAACCAAACCCGTCTTTCTATTATAGAATAACGTATATTGTTTTGAAGTCAACAAAAAACAGCCATTTCAAAATGGTATGTATAAAAACCGGAACTTTTAAGTTCGTTTGTTAAAATTATGCGAAATTGAGGCACCCAGCAAAAAACTATACACACCCAATAAAAAAGATTTAATAAATAATGTCCGATACATTAGAATGTATTACAACACGTCAATGAAGAGTAAGGGGAGGGGCGGAGAATCTCCTTTGAAATTGCGCAATAACTAAAACGATTCAAGAGGCACAACTTGACGGGCATTAACTAAAATTGCTAAAACAATTACTCGAAAAGTATTTAAAGTCTTGAAAGTGTAATTACCGAACAAACTATAAAATTGCCGCTATCTAAAGCCCGATAAAGTAACTGCCCGTGTACTGAATTAGCAGACAATGGTCGTATGCACGGAAGGGGGTGCGAAAACTGGAACTATAAGGTATTTACTTTAATATAGTTTATAGTTCTGGTTAGTTGGGTTCCAGTCCGTAGCCACAAATGGTTTGTATATTCTAAAAAGTCTTGCGATAAACTTAACAGGGGTGGCTAAATATTTACGAAGACCCGTCAATCTCTTTAAATTCCGAGAAGTGGGTTGTTTTTGCCTTAGCATTGCCCCCATAAGACCCCCTAACAACGCTCCTGACTCCCGTGAGCTATATACTAGTATGTACCCATATCACGCACTTAACATATGATAGCTGATAAAAATATTCATTGTCGTGGAAGAGGATAAACGTGTGTCGTGTCCTAGCATTTAATTGGATTTCTGTTATATCTGCCGTCAGTTGTCCAAGGCAATTAGAGCTAAAGCGATAGTTATCATTTATTTTTAGCGACACTTTCGCATAAGCCCAGCATTTGGAGGGTTCGTGCGAAACTCAATCACGCTTTAAATGATGTCTGGTGGCTATTTTTGGCAAAAGTGGACCGTAAAAGCGAAATCTTGAGAGTTTTAGCATCGGGCATTCGTTGAGGCGTGAAGCGTTAAGCTGGAAGACGCTGGACGCAGGAGGGACGCTGGAGGGTGGAGGAGAACGCAGGCTGAAACAATTGATTTCAATTTTAATTAACACCCACACAGAAGCCACGCCCCCTGCTTGGCCCCTGTCGCATACTGTTTTTAATTGGCACTTGCTCTTTGGTGGTCGAGGTTCGCTGAATCTTAACCCCTTGAAGACGGACGGAGCCAGTCAACGGCACAAATTAATGAATGGAATTATTCGGAAGGGCGATGTTCGGACAAGGGGGCTGAAATGGTAATTACATATATTGATGTGGCTGGGGTGGCAAGGCATGGCTTATTTAATGCATTTCATTACTTTTCAAAATATTTATTTAATTATTAAATGGCAGCTTATTACAAATTAATACATGTAAAATTGAATTGAACTTTTTACTGGATATATATATGTATATGAAGTATATGTTCTTTTTTTTTGTATCCAAATACATTTTGTGCAAACTTCCTGAAACTTTGACTTGCCTTCCCCATGAAATACTTGCAGTGCTCCGTAAGATTCATTCATTCATTGAACGCCTCCACGACCACAGACATCAACCCACACAATATTTTGTATTTTTCCTTACATCTGTAGAATCTTTTTTTTGTGTTTCTATATATTACTGTTGCTGTTGCTGTTTCTCTCGTCATCGCCGTCACTTAAACTTGACCTTTATTTGTAGTATTTGCTTATTACTGCACACTGCCTTAGTATTCCCATTGTGTTGTTAGTTGTGGCGTTGTTGATCCAGTTGTTTCTGGTTGTTGTCGTCAAAGATCTCTCAATGGGCGCCACCCACTTGCACTTTGTATGGGGTTTGATCTGGAATTGAAAGGGGCTTTGGGTGTTGGGGACTATTTTGAACACTTTTATAATTGATAAACTGTTGCTTGTTTAAAATTTTGCATTTTAATTTGGGTAATTTTGTGTACGTTCTGTTCTGGTGATTTCCTAGTAATTGCCCAGACTTACTGAACTAAGTCCGCTATTACAATATATTACCATATAGGAAAATAATCTTCTGCTTCTTTGGGATGTATGTTTCTGTGTTGAATTGTGTTCTCTTCCATTTGTTACTCATTAAATATGCAGTGGCATATGAAACTGCGCATAAATTAGACAAATGGGCTTGGCTTTCAGATTTTCTTTCCTTTGATATATGTACGGGTGTGAAGGCTGGTTGATGGATGAGCGTGCTATTAGTTTAGTTCTTTAATGATTCATCTGCGAGTGCTGGGAAATTGATTGCCCCGATGCTAATAAAAAGCGGAATCGATGAAGTCTGACGCTTTGTTGGCTCGCCAACAACAGAAGAGGTGTCTTAGAACATAGAGACAATGGAAACATTCCATAAAAATTCCAAGCCCAGCTTAAACTTAACATTTGTTTTTCCCTCGCCCGTTTGTTTCCCAACTAAGCGTTAAAACATTATAAATACCAGTGGTTTCTAGTCTAGACGGTGGAGGGGAGAACTGAAATCTGGAAACTGAAACCAGTTCTGGCCACCAAAATTAACACAAACGATGATGCTGGGTTGGAGGGATTTGGATTGGAGTCCGATGTTTGAAACAAGAAACTTGCATTCTTTGATCGGATGGAAAATGAAAACCGATTTGGTTTGAATGCATTGAGGGGGAGATGAGCTGCACTAGTGTATGGGTGTATAGGACTGGTTTTCGGTTTTCCCGAGCGGTCTTTCGCACCTTTGATGTCGGTTTTTAATGCCTGTAAAGGGGGGTTGGTTGTCCATCCAACAATGTATATGAGAATTTGATTTCTTATAATCGAATTCATGGAATTTTTCCCAACTTTAGGCGCGGCCTGGCCCGGCCAACCAAATGATCAATCAAGTGCAGCATCAGCAGAGGCAGATGAATACTTAATGAGTATGGGTATGGGTATGGGTTGACTCACAAACACACCCATATGCCCACGATTATACACTCGTAGACCCAAACTGGTTTAATTGATTCAAATAAAGACGACGACGGCGGCGACGGCGACGACTGCGATGATGTTGAATGACGTTCGTCCGTCCGTCCGTCCGTCCGGCTTAGGGTTAAGCTTTTGTTGGCTTTTATACCGATTTCAGTAATATGTAAATCTATGCATGACAATCCCAACTCCCCCCTCGCCGGTAGCAGCTCGATCAGAAAACGTCAAAATAGAAAACTTGCAAATCACATGCAACAATTGTTGTCGATTGTCTGCTGCTGGCCTGTCATGCTACGTTTTGTGCTCACCCTTTTGTGGCCGATGCACTCGTGGGTTGTGTATTTGTGTGTTTGTGTTTATAATTGTCTCAGATGTAACCGCTGGCCCACCTCCTCTGCCCCTGTTTGCTGAGCACTTGTCAGTCAGTCAGGGGCGATCGGTGCCCCTCGCGTTGAACTCAACAATTGACTCCACACAAAGGGTATACAGGTGCTCGATCTGGGAGTTGCAGAAAATCTCCAAGACAAATAGGCTTCCAGAAAAGTGTATCTGTTCCTTCTCAGGTACTCGTGTGTTATTAACCGGTTTATTGGTTGTGGGAGTTATAAAACTTTAATCTAAAAAAACATTTGACCTGTAAGTCGTCTCAATAAAATCAAGGCTAAAACTTATTCTTGAAAACTTATCCGAAATGTATTATTTAAATGGTTATTTTCATGTAACAGTCTGTAAAGTCACCATCCCGTGCAACTTCAAAATAATAAAACAATCTATTAATACCAATTGTTCTATTCTTAGAAAATAAACTTAGTCATACATCTCCTAAAATCGTTAGATATGCACACTTTAATTTGTAATCTATACCGCACCAATTGTTAATTGAAATATGTAATTATATGTAATTATTTTTTAGTGTAATTGGTTTTAATCAACAATATTTAGATCATATATTATTATATATATTATATATATTAAAAGTATATTACTTTTTGGTCTGTTTTTGCCATTTAATCTGCGGTCAAAGTTGACTGACAGTTGCCCATGTAAATGTCGATTGCTCCTGAGCCCCGTCTGCCCTTCTGACCTTGCGTTGTTTTCCATTCAATTATTGAAATTAGCCCGGCTTGCTAATTGTTGAAAGATGCACTTACAACAACAACTCGAATTGAGACGCAGACAGATGTAGAGATAAAAATACCTGGGTTCGATTGAAGGTTCGGGGGTCATAGAACACGACACGACGATCTTTTTGGACAATGTCCAAAATAGTTCTCAGGTAGCCAAGATCCTCTTGTGTTTTGGAATGCATTAAGATATTACCGAAACCACCCTCATAATTCGACGGACGGAAGTCGGAGCGGTCATAAATACCCAATCTTTATGGACGGTGGGAAGCAAAGACTTGACTTTTTTTATGCCTCCTCACTCCCGTCGCCTTCGGTCTTTATCCCACCACTAATTACTTGTCTTGGTTTGCCGGGGCATAACATCGCAGACATTCCCTGGCTCAAGATCAGGATATAGTGTTTTGAGAGCCCGGCGTGTCAATGCCACGAAATCCTGTCCAACACCATTCAAATGCAAAATGCAGAGCCAGAACCTTCGGGAATGCAGCGAAGGCACTAAATAAAATCATTAAAAATAATTAACGTACTTCCGTTGCAATTGTCGGGGTCTTAGAACTTTACACAACATTAAAATGAGGCAGCCACTGCAAGAGATTGACTTTGTGGCATCGGCATTGGGGGAATATACGTGTATGCACCAAGAATGCCGCACAAATTAAAAGATAGAAATGTTCCCTCCTCGAAACCCAGAACACAACTCGTTGTCGAACTCGTTGTTGGTTGTTGGTGGTTCGGTTTTCGTGAGTGGCTCGGCAATCGCAATTACATATGTAAGATTGTTCTCAGATGCCGCTCAGAGGCCCAAAAGGAGAACGATGTGGGGGCATAGCGAAACGGAAATAAAACTCACTCCTCCCTTGCCGTAAAACAAAGGCAGCGCTGGTTACTTGATTGTGGGGGCTGGACGACACATATAAATTATCAACGACGCAGCCCAGTCTCAGACTCAAACTCAGACCCAGACTCGGAACCCAACCCATTGGCATAGTCGGGTCTGGGCTAGTTATGCATAGATACAGATTCAGATACTTGATCAGAAATGCAGGTATGGATACACAGGTACAGCCTACGCCAAGTGGAGCTCTCCGTTTATGCAATTGGTTTATGGGCCGAATATCTTGTACTTTATTGTAATCGTGGGGAAAGTGTGAAATTAGAACACCCAGTAAAGTCCAGGAAAACTTTTACAACAGACTCATCAAATTCTTGGGCATCATTTCTGAAGGTAAAATAAATCATATTTCAACACCGATTCGATTTGCGATGCCTTAGTGAAAAAAGTATTATTAAAAGCATCATGAATATTGTTTAAATTAGTTTTTATAACATAACTCAAATTGTGATGTGAGTACTTCCGAAGGTCTTGCCAGGATCATTACTCAAATAAAGGTTTCCCCAACCAAGGAAAATAAAAATAGAAATAGAATTAAGGTGGTATTTAAATAAAAGTTTACATAGCCTTTCTATGGCCATAAATTGCCGGGTAGACTCCATCATTCTCACTCCATTCTTGGCCACACGCAATGATTGATGGCGTATCGACGAAATTCTAGGTGAACTATTATGTTAATTGATTGTAAAACTAATATTTAATGCTTAAATTAACCATTAATTTGGCGAGCGGCTTTAACGTCGGAAACACAAACATACACCTTACCCCGTCGTGCATTTTTGAGATTAACAGTCGGATCACCGCGGGGAACATCATGTCCGGGGATGCCGAGTCTTCACTCTTCACATTGATTTACCATTCTGGGTGCCATCATTAAATTTGACCTAATTGCCGGGCACTTCGGAGTCCCGTCCGCGGCTGAAAGTGTGACACATTTCTGGTAGCAGAGATCAATTTGGCTTGCCCAATGGAAATGGACCATTGCCAGTTCCGTCGCATTTGTTTCGCTGCTACATTTTAGCTGGGAATCTACCTCGAAGTGTGGTGCGGTTTAGTTGTGAGTTTGTTTGTTTACACAACTGTTGAAACAGTGGCAAAGTGCGGAATCATGTTGCGGCATTGTTTGTCCGGCTGGCTCTCTAGTTGTTTTTCTATTTTTCCATTTTTTCCATTTTTGTTGTTATGATTCTACGAGCTTTATTAGCCATTCTGTGTTATTTACCCAATGACGACAATTGTCGAGTCTTCGAATGGCGCTTGGCCAAAAAGCCAGAAGAAGAAACAAGGTCAAAACCAGAACTTTCCAAAAAAACAAAAAGGAGAACCTGCGGAGATAAGCAGCCGCGGCTGGGCAACAAACAATTAGTCAGGGAGGTGCCTTGGCAATTTGTATCTGTAACCGGGAGATATGCGCGCTTTTTCACACTACTCTTCTGGGTTAACGTTGACGTTAACCCGCTTGCCAAGCCAATTACCCCGCCCCATAACCCAACATGAATATCGCTTAAAACAGAATAAAAGTGCCTCGACAATTGCTTGATTCATGACTAAAACAGCTGGAGAAAGAGGAAACCGAAACAACCTACATAAAGTATCTCTGCGTCTGCAGCAGTATCTGTTGCTGTATCTGCATCTGTATCTGTGGCCATATCGCCTGGTGTATCTGTATCCGAGTTTCTGAGTTCGCCGGCTCTGTTTCATTCTCCCCGGCGCAGTGTGACGCATCTGCAAACCCAAAAGAAAACTGCAGCTCCAAGCTGCCTTTCGGCTCTTGATTGCTTTTGATTGGCCTTTGTTTTGCTTTTATCGCATTGTGCAAGTTTTGATTTCGCCTCGCGTTTTGATTTGATTTCGATTTGTGCCTGGGCGAGTGTTTATTTTCATTTTCAATAAATCGCCCCATAATTGCACTCCGGGTGGGGGGATTACCAAAACCAAAACCCCCTCCGATCGGAAAGTAGTCATGTGAAAGCTGCCGTCAAATTATCTTATTTCACGAGGCGTGTGAAAACATTTTCAATCTTCACATTTCCAAATTGATATTTCAAATGTTTAATAGTTTCGTTTTGGTTTGCTCTCTTCCAGGTCACCGAACGCACCTTCCTTCGAGACTTGTGGATGATTTCAGGTAACTAAATATGAACACCTATTTACACATTTTTATTCTTCAAAGGAGGAGAGACCTAGAAAAGCCACTGTCGGTCTGTAGTGAAGTGGTTCAACACCCTATTCATAACTCATATCTAATGCTATTTGGGCTGGATGCTCGCAAATTTTCGCACGGCTCACTGCTCGCATTGAGAACCTAAAATATGGGTCAGTTGATGCGAGGAGAAAAACAAATTTCTTATATAACTGTGGACATAGTATAATTTAATGGAGGCCAGGTATCCCATGAATGGAAACTCACATCATCTGATTGGGCTGGGTAAAATCTGCCATGCTCAAAATTCGTTTAAGTTTTTATGTGATTGTAAGCTCTTGTTCAAGATAAAGCTATTCATTTTGACATCACATGCCTTTCAAGTAAATAAATAATTGTGGGAAACTCGAAACCTATTAATTCCTCACTTCCTGATGAGATTACAAGTTTAAAGTGAACTGAAGTAGCTGAAAACATAACAAATCATTTGGTCAAATACATTTTCGATAGCTTATATGTATACATTATTTTCCTTTTCTTTAGTATCAAATAGGATATAAATTCAAAGAATTTTGTGATTATATATTTGCAGCTACTTATTACTGATATATTACTGAGTATACGTAGGTCTGGAGAATTTGAAGCTCAACATGCTCGCTGGGCCAAGCACTAGTTCGGTTCTAATTGCCGCTAGTCACAGTCGCATTCGCCTATAAAGCCAGGGGATATGGGGCCTAACTGTTGAGTGGCAGTTAAATGCTAATTTGCCAAGCTGACTGACCGTTGCTGACTGCCGGCTCTACTGGTCTTGGTTGGGCTTTACTGGCTCTGTGATGGTTGTGCGCGTTTTAATTGCATTCGGAGACCCATTTAAGAGTTGGCCCTTTTGGCCCGGTTACCAAGTCGTTTTTTTGCTGATTTTTGCGGTATTGATCACTCACATGTAATGGGGTCACCGGAGATCAACGATCTGTATCTGTATCTGAAGTTCCATCTGTGCCTGCTGAAGTTTCGCCTGTTACCCCACTTTAGCTGATCGATACTTTTGTGTGTTGGAGCTGACGCCATGCAAATCTCGATCGTATTAAATCATATTTATTTGAGGACATCCGTTGAGAGTTCGTATTTCATGCTTGGCTGGCGGGCATCGATAAATCTGCCAGTTACACAATATTAAAACTGCATTAGAGATGTGGCCGCCCGATCATCATATCGTGATCGAGCCATAACAATGTGAATTTGTCAACGGAAACGATCTGCGACATCCGCAGGCACAAACAATAGCTCGCATGCAATGAATATAATTTGTTTAGATCATAAATTTGCGTAATTTTTGGCTTTTTCTATTTAAACCCAACCGCATTAAACTCAAATTGCACAATTTCCCTCTCTGATCTATCTCAATTACCTTTGCAGTTGCCTCCTTAATGCCTGAGCTTGTTTGATTAATCGCCTTAATAAAGCAAATCGGCTAAATACACTCACCGATCACCTGAAATAAAATCAAGTTTAAATGTTTCGGAATTACGTAAGCTGGCTCAAACTTTGAACTTGAGCCAACAGACATATAAACAATTTGAATATGCTGACAAATTTGAATATATTTTTGCTCATATGCTAATTTAAATTGCTTAAGAAAGTCAACAAAGAGATGCGGAATGACCAAATATGGGTAATAAATCAATTCGAATTCATTTCCAGTACCATTAACAACGTTTAAATCATAATATTGGATGACAAATACTTTCATTTTGTGTAGAAATTCAAAATTTGTGTTGATTCTCAAAACAATAATATACAACAATCATTTTTCTTATCGCTTGGCTTCGTCATTTACAGGAAACATGATGTGCGAATTGCCTAATATGACTGTATTTGAAGAACAATACGGAATAGGGAAGATTATTTCATTAAACATTTAACTGAATCATAAAAAATATCAGTTATTGCTGAATACTAAGGCTTTGGGAGAATACTAAGGCATTCCATTTTCCGTATTATTTTTCTTAGTTTCACTTTTATTCATCTCGAAAAGAATTCGAAGCTGGAGTTGAAGTTTGACCACTTATCTGGTTCGCCGCTTAATTTTCACTTGCGTTTTTTCCATTAAATTGTATGTATCTGGACATAGACATGGCTGGCCGACATTTTGGTCTTGAATTTCACCTGCCCGAGCACGTAGCCAGCAGATAGACATTTGACACATTAGTTGACATGTCAGGCTGTCGCTTGGAACACAGTGAGAGTTTTCCCAGCTGACCACAGCCAAAATTCTTTCAGTAAAAGTAAATTCAAAGCATTTAAAGCGAGCTCAACTTCAGACAGCAGGAGGCAAGTTATTTTGGCACATGCCAAAAGTGACCAAACCGATTGGGCAGACTTGCTTCTGCTTAGAGCCAGACCTGTCTGGATATGCGGACAAGATAAAAATAAAATCATTATAAATTCATTAAGCACACACAGAAATCGCGGATAATTATGGTGCGGGGAGGGAGGGAACTTCTATAATTTTTCGTTAAATGTGCGTCAGCAGAAAATGTTTCTCCATCCCAGATCCCCCATTCAGCGCGTTTCGTTTGATCTGGACAGCAAACTAGCCAAACCACAAGATAGAAAAGCAGCAAAAAAGAGCCCCAGGTGATAAGTTCATTTATTTATCTGTTATTCTTGTGGTGTTTTTCTCTTAATTTTATCCGACGCGTGCTTCTTGAATTCTGTGTTAATTTGTAATAATTAATTTGAGAATTTGCAGAAGCCGCAAATAAAGCGAGGCTTATAATTTATTTATGAATTTTAAGCACGACAAGGGGGATTTCGGGAATTTCCTAGATACAAAGCAACAAAAAATAGACAGCTTTCAAGAAATTCGTAGAAACCAGATGGTAAATATAGAAGTGCCTTTTTAATTGATACAAAAAAAACCCACCTGAAATATATTCATTTAGTAGTTTTGTACGATTATTATAATTATACATATGTATGTCTATAGGTATGACTTGTTCACTTTGTAGTATGAAAGTGTATTTTATTTTAGTGTGAATCTTTTTTGCAGGCTTTATTAACTTGTTCCTTTCGACTTTTAGTTTTTTTTATGGTTTTCAATGTACATATGTACATAAGCAGTTTCTTCTTGAATTTGCAACGAAGTAAGATCCCCCAAAATATTGCAAAAAATTAAATCAATTTATTGTTATGTTAAATCAATTTATTGTTATTGTTACATGGCTATTCAATTGGGTTGTGATGGACATTTTTCGCTTTTGCTTTTGAATATTTTTCTGAAATAATTGTTGAAATCACATCCTTTCATCGTTGCACTGAAAGTGCAATTACTTGGCCAAAGCGAGTGGGGTAACTTCGCCATACCTCAAATTGCAATAAGCCAAACACGGAAGATGTGCTCCCTACTCACATATTCCACCGCAAATTAGTTGCGTGTGCATAGGACTGGGTTTGTGTGCCTCGAAATTGCGAGTGCAAGGCAATGCAACTGCGTCTATCAGCAGCAAATCGGTTGTCACGGAGGCCCATTTAAACTGTTTAATGTTCGGAACGGGTCTCTCTCCAAGTCATCTGAATCTAAAATCTAAAGTCTCAAATTAAAAATTTAAAACCAATTTTAACATCACTTCATTATTATCCATTACCTTTGTCATGCATTTTAGTTTTTTCGGTTGCCATTACCTAATTTTTACGTGCGTTTAAAAAGTCATTTTTTCCGATTTTAGTTTTGTAAAAATAAAGCTCGAGTATAATTTGTCTTGCACTTTGAGATTGTCTCAACTTCCACTAGAAACTGCGCAGTACTCAAAAAGGGTTCTGGTGCACTTAGTTGTAATGACTGCCCATATAGTAGAGGATTTATTAACTTTGACATGCATGTCAGTCGTGTGCAATGTACGAACAGTACCTAATTAAGTAATCGTTTAATAATGGCTTAACATAAGCGGATTCAATGGGAACAGCCCATGGGTCAAATCTCAACGCTGGACAACCCCATTAAGACTCTGGATTATAGAGCACAATCAAATAATAGCGAATTGCGGAAAACGAACCCAGAAGCTGGCTTATATTTTATTACAAGGCAACTAGACAACTGAAATGTATATTAACAGAGCATATTGTGGCTTGCTAAACATATTTTCTTAGAATTGGTTCATATATTTCACAATCACGTTCTCATTTCCATTTAATTAATCAATTAGGATTCTGGCCACTTAGTAAACAATCGAGTGCTTTTCGACTTATTTGCTAAGTTTTCTTGATTAAACTCACTCTAAAAGCAATTACGAACATTTAACAAACGTATCATTTTGCATAATTAGCTATATTGCATCTTTAAAATACTGTATTTGCCTTCCGATTCATTGATGTATCTTCGATTACTCAATTCTTTAGCCTAATAATAAAAAAGACAGTGTTTTTGGATAGTGTTAAAACTCGCATAAACGAAAAGCGAATCACTTGATTTCAATTTACTTTTGTTGAAGCCTCAGTTATTTTACTTTTTGGTATGGCATGATTCGGTATTTGGCAATTTTTCCTTCGAAGTAATTTCATGCACATAGCTTTGCATTGAGCTCTTATTTATTTCTGTATTATTTTTCGTTATTGAAATTGGAATTGCAAGTGGAATTTGTAAGCAATTTGAACATTAATTGATATTCAATTCAAGTCCAAGAGGAGCAGGCGAGGCAGGAGACGAGCTGAAGACGAGTTTGCGCCAATTGCAATGCAACAATTTGAACACTTATTTTGTGAGATGCATTTAAATTGACCAAGTAATGAAAGAGCCATATTTGTTGAAAAATAATTGTATTCACCATTTCATTTCATGACAATATAAATATTTTATCCTCTTTTGTGTATAAATCCGATAATTCTTAAAATAATGTTTATGGAAGTTTGCAGTTGAATATGATTTATGAATAACTAAATTATGTTGACAAGTATTTCGAATATGTTTGTATGCCCAGAGAATCGAGAACAGAAATCCCGCTCCCAAGCCAAGGTTTCCTTTTAACCTGGACACATGGTCACCGTGCGGTTTGCCAGATGAATGCATTTATCGGCCCTGCCCCAGCAAACAGAGACCGCAATCCAAAAAACAGTCTCATATGGTACATTTTTGGCAGCTGGCAGGCTAAAAAGTTAAAAAATGGAAATACAACCAAGCAAAATGCAGAGTTTATTCCTCAAAAATTTTCTCACGTAACAAGTACACCAGCCAGACACGGAGAGGGAAAAACTGAGAAAAACTAAGAAAAACTGGCAGCAATTTACTTGGCTCGCTTATGTGTGTGTGCATGTGGCATGCAACTTGTTGTTGGCCAATTTTTTGGCGTCTGCACAATCCATAAGAGGGCATTAAAGCTGCTGTTGGCCGATTCTAAATATCAGGCAAGGCGATTGCAAGTAGCTACCAACAGCACTGGCGAAAAATCCGACAAAAAAATACAGCCTTGGCTAATGGCCAGTCAACACAGCAACTGACATGGCCGATATCGGCGCAGAAGTCGACTCGACTCTCTTGTCCAAAGCTGGGCTTAATGGCTCGGTGGCCTTTCCTTTCACACACAAAAAAATAAGGGTTACCATTGACAGATATGTACTAGTATGTAAAACCATTAAAATGGATTGCAAAGGTTTTAAATCGACTTGAAAGTTTTAATTTAGGATTGTTTTGTTGATATTCAAAGATCAGGTTTTAAAACTAAACAAAATTCAAAGATATTGTATAGACTCTTTTTGCTGTTTAGCTCAGGTCCCTGCCTCTGTGGCTGTAATTTGCTGGCCTGGTCCAGAGGCGTATGACTAAGCCCTGCTTATCTTGGCCAAGAATTTGACTCTTGCTCTTTTCGGTGCTGCCCGGGCATATTGTGCTGGTATTTTAGTGGAAAATTTTCACACGAAATTCAACAAATGCCCGTTAATTGCTTGACAAAATAAACCTTTTTCGCGAATAAAAACCGAACGAGCCCGCCGATAAAGAAGTAAGTAAATAGCTGACAAGAATTGGCATTGGCGGGCAGCAGCTCTCTTTGATTTGTCAAATTATCATTTTGCACAATCACGTTGATCACTTTGGTGTCAGATACTTGTCTGTTAAGGGTGTCACAGCAACACCAATGGGGAATTCATACCTATGTTTGCACTTGACTCGACTCGACTCCGGCGCATACAATTGAAGTTGGGTGAGAAGCAACAAATTACAAGAGTATACAATGTTCAGAGGGAATTTGTCAGGTTTTTTTTTTTTTGCAAGAACTTCTCAGCTTTCGTTTACACACAAAGCCATATTTATTTAGTATAAATATAAGGTAATAAATAATTTATTGTTTAAAGTTCAGATATTTTCGCCAAAACATTTCACACGTACGTTTTTTTTTTATACCTTCCTCTACAAAGTAAGTTGGACAATATAAGTTTACCACATACTGGTTGAGATATCCAAAATTGTAAAAATACTATCGCAACAAAATACCTGAATTCCCAAAGTGATAAAGAAACAAATAAAACTGGGAAATTTCAGTTCATTATGCCATTCAAATGATCAAGTTACGTGCAATCGATTCACATGAATCCTCACTTATTCGCAAACATGTCTCCAGTCAAGCGTAGTATCGCCAGTACATAAAACAATAATAATAATAATGATGACAGCCCTTTTGTCCGGACATGAAGTCATCTCCAAACCAGCCATTCCAGACATCCCCCCCAAACCCACGACGCCATTCCCTGGCGATTGGATCACAGAGTGTAAGGCGATTCCTTGCCTAACTGTAGAAAAATGTTGTTTACAAAACAGACCTCGTTCTCGTTCTCGAGAAAGCCTTCAGCTCCATCTCCAGCTTGAGCTCCAGCTTGAGCTCCAGCTTCAGCTGTAAATATTTGCCAGCGAGCGTCTTGGCTGCGGGCGATTAATTTTCACTTTCCGCTTGTTGAGGATAACAACCAGCCCAACCTGTCTCGTGTAATCGTTAACTTTTAATGGATTCTGTTAGAATAATAAATTCGATTTAATCAATTTTTTGTTCCATTCGGTGGTTCTACCAGTTCGACTTGTTGTGGCGATGTGTTCAATAGGTATTATTAATTGATGATGCACACGCTCATCAATTGTCAGCTCTTTCCATTTGATAATATTCCTAATTTCTGCGGATTTTCAGCAGTGGGTAATCAAATCAAATCAAATCGAATCAAATCGAATGTTTTCAGCCTTTCTTTTCGGACTTAACTAGTTTGAGTTTGTTGTTCGATTTTTGTTTCAATTCTGTGGTTAGCATTTCGGTGATAAATAAATCGCTAAAATCGTGCCCGCGCGTTCTTGAGCCTTTTATTTATGGCATTCATCATTAGACGCCGTCATGATTTGAATGAATAAATAGATGGCAGATCGGGATGTGGCTGGGTGTGAATAATAAGGAGTTTGTCCAGAGTGCCCGACCCGCTTACTAAGCCAGTTCCGTGTCTCATTCAGTGCCAGTCGAGATGTTTTAGCTTTGTTTAATCAGGAATTGCCTAACCAGGGGATCGGAGGATTAGAGGGGGGATTAGGGTGAAAACATAACATATTTTGTTGGCCGGGAGAAACTCTTTCTCACACTCTTCGTGAAGGTATCGATTGCACTCCCGCACGTCGGCATAAGCCGATAATTGTAATTCTCCAGCCAACTTTTACCGCCTCTGGACACTCTCGAGAGACCCCTATAAGGTAGATAAGATTGAAAAATTTAATTAAAAATCGCGAGGGAAAACAATAGGAAAGGCTACAAACAAATCGAACTACAAAATAAACTCGAAAGTCAATTAATAACAAAGCAACTGCAAGCTGCCCAGCCAAATGTCAAACGGTCAACTGTAAGTGCGCTCTAAGACTCAAGTGATCATTAGACTGCAATCCAGCAGCTGCCTCATCGAATCTGTGAGGTTGTTGTGCTATGGAACTATGGAAATGCTAACTAATTGTGTTGCCTAATTTTCTTAATTTTCGATGCGACTGCAACCGCACGCCAATTAGCAATGGCTTGCCAAAAAATTTAATTGGTTACAATAGTCTCTGTTCTCTGTTCCCGCATCATTAAAAGCCATCTCCTGAGCGTAAATCTTACATATGATTTGTATTTAACCTGTGTTTGTTATTTTTCGATGGGATTGCAAATCATTTCATTAATGTTTCATTTGGCCGATAGCAGGTGGTCTTGTAAACTGCAGTGATTGCCAAACTGTTTTGTTGCAACTCCAGCTTTGGGAGAGGAAACTTTGAAATGTCGGATCGGCGTTGCGCTGTTGCTGTTGCTGTTTGAAATTGTTATTGTTTCTACCAAAGCTGATGTAGTTGCAGTTGCAGAGGCAGTTGTGTAAACGCATACAAAACACATATTAGGCATCATTTTGCATGTTTAGCATGTTTTGCATTTTGTAATTGCTCAATTAACCCGCTTAGACGGCATTTTTCTGGCCGCTAATAAATTTTCAAGCCTATGGCTTTGGGACAAGATGACAAACAATATAGACAAGTTTTTGATTTTTTCTTTGGTACGCCTACAAATGGCCCATTGTGTAGTGACAAGGGACAAATGGTCGACAATAAGCCGCCGCAGTGGAATTTATATGGGAAGTTTGCTGTCTTTCTGTTTACCAGATAACAGCGCACAGAAATATCTCTAATAATAATTAGCAAAAATATCAGAGGAGATTAACTTTCACCCAAAGACAAACAAAACCCCCAAGGCACTTTAATTAAATAATTTTTTGAATAAATATTTGCTTTGTCTTACCGGCGGATAATTCTTTTCAAGCTCCATTGTTTGTCCCCCTAAAAGGTTTGGTTGCTTTGTGTTCTGCCAGGCAAATATGCATACATTATGGCTAAGAACTTGAAAACCATGCGGGCCAATAGTTTTGCGTTTGCAATGACGACTTTTTATTAAAGTTTGCAACTTCATTTCGATATACGAGAGGGTAAATATATATTCCAAAATTATAATCAAAATGATGTCAAGGCATTCACTTTCAAAAACAGCAAGAAATGTTAATTCCAAAAAATAAGAGAATTACGCAGGCATAAAAAATATATAATTTGTAAAAGCAAAACCTGCTGCGGCTACTTCAACTCAATTATCCCAACAACAAAACAAAAACAGCACCAACACATTGTGCTGGCTCAACTTTTGAGCCCCATTAAAGTCGCCATCTCACCCCCTCTCTCTACCCCACAAACGTCCCATTAAACTAAAAGATACTCTCGTAAATCTCCTGAACTTCTGATGTCCCGCACTATAGCTAATATTTGCTACAGTATTACTTTCGTACGTTTTGTTCGTCTGCCAACTGTGTTGATGCCTTCTTTATGGGATAATTTACTTTATTTTTGTCCATAAAAAAATTAAAGCAAATTGTGTGGTTCTTTACACTATTAATTGCTGCCAAAGCTGTTTGAGCTTTATAACCAGATTCTAGTGAATTTTTTCTTTATCGCCTTAAAAAGGTAAAAGAAAAGCCAGTCAAGAGTCAATGTCATTTGTTTCTTTGTTTTTTGTGTGTGTGATGTGAACTGAATTCTTAATTAGCTTTCAAAGTAAGTTGAAGACGAAAAATAATACCCCAATAGACTCTCATGAGGGATTGTTTGTAGTTGAATAATTATGCAAATAAAAGATTCCTATGATTCTTATATTATGTATGCTCTCACAACAATTTATTAATAACTAGAAAAAAAGAAGACATGCTATTTGTGAGCAAATAATTCTTATATATCTATCATAGCCATAGGATAAGCGGGTTGGTTTTAATGAACTTTAATCATTAAATGTTTTTAGTCTTGTGTTTTTCTTTGCGCATCTTCTTTAAAACAAAAAGTCAAATTGTTACGGCAACGAGAATTAATTAGGATGGTAGCAATTCTCCAGCTGCAATACCATTCTGAATAATATCAATGCCGATGCTGGCTTAAACCCGGTTTCGTGTGTTGCCAATCAATTATCAATAATACAATTCTATACAAATTTATGGCATATGTTAAGGCTCATTCAGGCGTTCAATTAAATGCATTCCAATGCGTTCGCACGTACAAAGACGTCAGGGAGACTTCCTTCGCCTTACTCTGTATATAACTCCTCCACTTCCCCCGATCTCCCGTTGGGCATTTTTTGAGGCGACAAAAGCGCATGACACACATGCCCAAAAAAATATCCGACGAATACGAATTGCGAAACTGTTTAATTTAGTTGCGAGTCACTTTTTTCGTATTTATTTTGAGACATTCTTGTGAGCTGGAGCCACGACTCAGAGCCCGAGATCTCAGCGTGCCTTAGACGGCGCATTCTGAATTTACGATTTATTTAACCTGACATTGGAGGGGCCGAGCGGAGGGAAACCACACACGGAGGACCATGGCTAAATTGATATTGCTGCGCGAGTGTGCGAGTGTTTCTTTTCGTAGCTTGGCCTACACTAAGCAAACATTAGAATCAACTTTTCAAATTCACTGTTGACACAGTTTATGCTAGAAAACCCACCAGCAACATCCAATCATTGCACCTGAGCAGCCGAGCATAGGTATTCAGGTGTAGGGGAGCCTCTGTAAAACGAACGAGCTTAGCAAAAATCCTTTACAAACATTGCGTCATTAAATTCAATCAAGGGGGAAAAAACCCTTCGGACAATAAATATTATTTTATTTATATTAGTTCGATTGTATTACAAAATACTTTCATTTTTAATTGGATATACATTTATTTTCATTAAATATTTCTTTGCAGAATTCGCTGAGATACAGTTTAGCAGATAAATACAACAAAAAATAAACAATTTATTCCGATATTTCGATTTGATTTCATTTAATCTATATTAAAATTGATAAATTACACAAATACATAAAACAAAATAAATTACATTTTTAAAGAACTTTAATGCTAAAGATAATGTTTGGCTTATATATCAAATAAAACTCAATGATTACAGAAGGTTTGCCTTAGGGAAGTTTTACTGTGGCATCCGTCGTTGGCTCTTAACAATAATAAATTGCATTTTCGGCTCAACTCCGCGGCCTGGCCTATTGAGAACTTTCAAGTGTTTGGTCCCCAAACAAATAACTCCGACGATGTTTTTGTGGCTTTTGCATTTTAAGCAGCCTGGGAAACAGCTCTCGTTTGGGAAGCGAACGCAAATTTAGCTGTTAACAGTCGAAAAAGAATACAAAATGCTTAAAAATACATTTTGATAAATGACTCGGCAGTTTCTCTCCCGGCCTTTGTCTGCGCACAGACTGGACAATAGAACTTGACAGATACAAATAAAAGGTAGGGGACAGAAATAGAAACATCAAATAAATAAATTAAATGAGTTTATCTAATTATAAGATACGATGATCAATCAAAATGTAGCACATGTCTGATATTGTTTGTTTGTTTAGTGAAAAGTGCCAGTTGCGAAATTGCTGTTGCTTTTTAAGTAAAAGTTTTTATTTTATAGCAAATTATCGGGATACTTTCATACCATTAAGTAGGTATTGATTAAAAAAAGGGAAAAGTTCTTCGCCACTACGTCGCTGTGAGCGAACTTGAGGCGGAAGTTGTTAGATCTCTCTACCCCTTGCGGTCTTGAACACTCCTACTCCTGCCATGGTTTGATCACCATTTTGCGCTCCAAACTGTCCACCTGGCAACACTTCCTCATTACGCTTTTTGCATTATTTTTTCCGTTTCACTCGTGTTTTGTGAGCAAAGTATATTTTTCTTATATGCTGCCTTTTATTTAATTTTCGTATTTCGTTTAATGTGAGTAGGGTTTTTAAAATGCGCGCTCACGCACAATACGCGAGGCTTGCAATTATGGACACAGGGGAAACGCCATACAAAGAAGCATAAATGATAATAGGTGGGGTGGGCAGGGCAGGGCAGGGCCCTGTCAAAAACAATTATTTTGTTTTTTCTTAGCTTTTTTTATTTTCTGTTTACCTTTTCTTACAAATTCAGCGCGCTTTCTTTGCCTTCTTTTACATCGCCCTGATCATGGCGGAGAAAACGAATGACGGCGACGATGTCATTGCCCCAAGGGATGGGGATGGGGATGTGGATGGGGTTTTTAATGGGTGGTGTAGAAAAACTACTGGGCTTTCTCATATTTGTTCGCATCTATGAATGGAGCTAGCAGGCGGTAGCCGCCCGCATGGGTTGACATTTGCATTTACATTGGCACAAAAAAAACACACAAATAAACCGCACAGGCATAAATGGAAGTCGGAGTCGGAGTCGAAGTCGAAGTCGAAGACACCGAAAAGTGAAAGCCAGCAACTTTATTGACTCCCCAAAGACACCTGCAGACAGCCAAGGTCATTGCATACGAAACCGACTAATGATATGGCAGACCGTAGACCTGACCATTTGCCTTTTGTCCGAGGTCGGTGTATGGTGTATGGTAAATGGTATTGCATATCGGATCGGGCATCCACTTCCTATGGATTCGATTGGCCGACTGTGGCAATTGCTGGCCTCACCACTTGGCCGTAAATTACCATAAATTCCATTCCGCAGAACAGTTTAGTATTTATATTTCTAAATCACGAGCACGATTCTTACCTGCTTTATGGTTGCCCATAAAAATCAGAGTCATACAAAATAGCGAAATACCTAGCGCGATTAGATAACCAGACCAGAGGCGTCGCCTGCAGTTGCCAGATTAGATCAACTTCAAACTGATGGATCTTGTTCGCTTTAGAGGCTACCTGTGTACTTCTTCTTTCAGTTGCAGATAGGCCAGGGACGTGAGTGATTAGCCAATCGGTCTGGAATATTGGGCATGGAAACAGAAGTGTTCGCTAAAGTGTGTGTATTTTAGTTGTGCTCCTCAAACAAATACCATTCAGACTGAATAAATCCAGGTAAACTTTGCGGCGCAACACTTCTAAAAAAAATCTAAGCAAACTAAAGGCCTTGTCGCCCCATAATTGCTCCATCTGAGGGCTTTCCAGGCAGTTGCATCTTGAACTGCCTTTTTAACAAACAATTTGCTATCTAAGTATTGTGAAAATTAAAAATGGACAAAAGCCGCAGGGGCTTAGCAAAATAGCGTGTGGCATTTTCCAACCAAACACTAAGCAAAACAAAAACAGTGCAAAAAATTGTAATTGTAATACCGTAAACATTTGCATATTGTAGGTTGTGAGAAAAAAACACGAGACCTGGCATAAAAACATTTTACAGCTGCAGCTAAGCGTTAATCACGGGGTAATTTATTAGTCAGTTGACGCTTTTTGGCCTCTGTGTCGGAAAAAAACCCTCTCCAAATCGGGTGTGAATTGGTGGGATCGTTTCGAGTGCGAATTGCACCCGATGGTGGGTGAAAGTGCGGGTTTAATTCAAAATTTAGCCCTCTGACACTCACTCATTTAGGTGAACATAAGTATGGCACGATGGAAACTTTTGTTTTTTCACCGTTAAATAATTTGAAAAAATTACAGTAACTTAAAGAGCGAACATTTTCTTTAAAAATAAAAAAAAGATTATACTTGTACATTGAAATATTCGAAATTTGCCTCATTAATTTAAGAAATGATATATGAGAATTAATTATGTGTTGGGATTATGTGTACATACATTGATCTGTGCTAACAATAATTATAAATTGTGTAACTCAAAAACGAATTAAGAACACAGAAGTTTTTAAGATGAGAGTATTTTAATTATGTAAGATATGAGATTAAATATCTTAAAATATTGATTCTATTTCAACATTTTCCTAATACTTGTATACTTCATGTTGTTAGTTTAATCGGGAAACTCTTTTAAATGCTTGACAAATGCAAACTTATTCAAAAATGTTGAACTTATTTTGCTTTAACAATGCTAATTTTATTCTCTCTTTAATTTTTACAGATCTGATGTTTTAACATGCTTAGTCAGCAGCTAAATACGAACGGATATTGATCAGGTGCATCAACAACGTAATCCTCAGAATGGCCGCCAGCAGCAACACCAAGTCCACGATGGAGCCCACTCCCGAGGGCTGTGATGAGGTGGATTTTATTGCGGCCACGCACAACAACAACAACGAGTACGAGGATCTGAGCAGCGTGAGTCAAGCGGTGATCCAAAACACCAAAGCAACCACAACAGGAGCAACAGCCACACCAAACACCGAACCAAACAGCAGTACGCTGAAAAAACCCAAGGAGCGCCGGACCCTCTTCCACTTTGGCAGCAGCAAGAAGCTAAGTCAGAGCAAGTCACAAGAGGAGACGGGGACTAAGGCGGCCAAAAATACCCCAGCCACGCCCAGCTCCGCCTCTGCCCCCGCCCCCCTACCGCCGGTGCCGATTGGAACGCCACCGCGGCAGCACAAGTTCGTGAAGAGCAACAGCCTGGCCCGGTTGCTGGGCAACACGTACAACGCTAAGAAGTTTGAGAAGCAGGAACAGAAGCGTCTGGCCGGAGTGGAGGGCGGAAAATTCAATACCTACAGCGGACGGAGGGGTCGGGCGGGTCCCTATCTGGAGCGATTCAAGCGGGTGTCCAAGGAGGACGGCGATGTGGCCGGTAGTGATGACTCCGTGAGGGTAACCAATGTCATCACATTGACCACAGACTCACGGGACCTGCTTTACGGTAGCCGGCAGGAGCATGTGGGACGCACTGGTGGCTACCAGGAGCAGCAGGATCAGCTCAGCTCAAAGGCCATCCGCACGCTGACCCGGAGTTTTGGAAAGCTCTGGAAGCGTACGCATAGTGTGGATATCAGCATGCCGGATCCCGAGTTCAAGGTGTCGTATTTGGGCAACGTCCTCACCGGCTGGGCCAAAGGTGAGTACAGAGAACTATTTCCTGGCTTCGAACGAGTCCTTACCTACTTTCCGACTTTAGCAGGTGAAGGTTGTGTGGAGAAGCAGCTGAACACCCTGTGGCGGAACTACACGCAGCACTCCAAACCGGACGTGATCATGCGGCTGAAGGTGTGCGCCTCCGGATTGAAGGCCACGACTCGTCAGCACGGACTCACGGAGTACTGGGCTCACAGGATCACCTACTGCTGCGCCCCCAAGAACTACCCGAGGGTCTTCTGCTGGATCTACCGGCACGAGGGCAGGAAGCTCAAGCACGAGCTCCGCTGCCATGCGGTGCTCTGCAGCAAGGAGAAGATTGCCCAGGACATATGCGATACGCTACGGGTGCGTTTATGCCACTGATTTGAATCCAAGTAGTCAAGGGGAATCCCTTGCCCGTGCTGGTTTCTATATCAATAGCATTTTATTCTTGACTAATCTGTGTTTTATCCGATAGGACAACCTGGAGAGCGCTTTGCGCGAATTTAAGCGCGACAAAATTCTGAAGCAAAATGCTCGCCTCAGCCTGGCCAACGCCGTATACGACAACCCGAGCTTGCCGCGCCGCAAGATCATGCTGAGCGTGGGCGGCAACAACTACCGGCCGCCGCTGGAGCGCTCGAAGTCGGCGCCCAAGCTGATGGCCATCGAGGAGGCCATCGGCGAGGAGGAGGGCGACGAGATCGAGGACACCAACGAGCCGGAGATGATGCCGTGCTGTCAGAAGGACTCCCTTTACCCGGCCATGACGCTGGGCAGACGCCGGTGCAGGCGCGGACACTCGATTCGGCGAACGGGTAAGATTCAGGCTTCCGCGCCCTGCTGCAGCTCCCACATGCCGAAGGAGTTGCCCGAGGAGCTGGCTCAGAGTATGGCTTCCGCGGCCAGCAGTCCCGCCAACGAAGGCTCCGATTCCGATGACTTCGAGAAGCTGCTCAAGTTCGACACGACCCTGAGCAACGAGTTGCTGCCGTACTTCGACATGCAGCTGCACAAGAACAGCAGCCAGAGCATGGTGAGCCTCAGCGATCTGAAGGAGGAGGAGGAGGAGGGCGAGCCGCTGAGTCTGCTGCCCACCATCAACAGCGACCCCAGCGCGGATCCAGAGGCGGACTATGCTTCCGAGGATCATAACGAGCCCACCCTGCGTCGCAATGGAGTCTGCAGCGATGGCGAGGAGGACTTCCTAGACGATGCGGACGATCATTACTTCCGGCACGCGGCCATGCTGACCATGCTGCACCGCAGCTCGATGCGTAAGATGCGGGCCAGCGATCAAGCCAGCCTACAGTACCGCCACCAGGCGCAGTCATCGATATCCTCGAACGCCTCCAGCTCCACGACGGCCAGCACTTCGGCGGTGGCTGGCGGTGGATCCGTACAGCAGGGACTGGCCAGTCCGGACAGCGACGAGGGATCCATATCCAGTGGCTGCGAGACAGCCAGCACCGTGACGAATGCCAACCACGAGGAGTACATCGGGAAGCGGGACAGCGATCCCGAGCAGCTGGAGCAGGCTGCTCAGGGTCTGGAGCTGGACCAGGCGCTGGTGCTGGAGCAGATGATGATCTACCAAAGACTGGAGCAGCAGCTGCGCCACAACAGCGGCGATGCCACCAACTACAGCAGCTCCAGCAGCATCACGCTCAAGCGCAGCGATTCCGGCAGCGACAAGCAGGGGAGGAGTGATCAGATCAATCGGGGCGACGATTCCGACAGCGACGAGAGCGGCTACGTGGAGTTCCAGGAGAAGGAGAAGCAGCCGCAAAGCAGCGAGGCTACTGTGTCTATGGCGAAGATTGCGCTCGTCAAGCCACAGATTCCCCCAAAGCCGGCGCCGCGGCGCTCGCTCAGCATAAATGTGACCTCCACCGGCTCGCCGGGCTCCGGGTCAGCTGGAAAAACTTCCGGCACGGCCGTGTGAGGGAAATGCTTTAAACACAAAACGGAAATCCTTCGTCTACAAATTGTTATTTCTGCACACCCGTCAGCGCCCACAGCAAAAACAAAGTGCAAGAAATTTAATTCATAGTTGTATCCATTATCCATTACCGAGTAGCTGATAAGTCATCTGTTGTTGGTTCATCGGGAGGAAGACCTAACGATATTCCCCCATCCCGTCATCGTGCCCCAATCCATTATCACAGAGTCCCCAATTCCAAAAATAATGAATTTATATTGTATGCGATTGTAAATAAATTATCTGCCCTAAGCACTGCATGTACTATATATATTTACACGATTGTAATTGATGAACTGTATCTTACGTATGAATATAAATTATTATCTGAATGGTGTGGACATTTTTATGTGCTCAAATGGAAGTTTTCTAATGTTTAATAAGATCTCCAAATCAATTCATATGCATCAGATCCAGTTTTTAGGCATATTGGAGGAATTTTAAAACTGCTCTGCTGGAGAATGATTTCCTCTGTCCGCTTTTTGTTTCCAATATATATTGAACAGTCCCCCAGAATTCAAACATTCTTGTTGGGCGAACGAAACCAGTTACAAAATTTTAATTTCATTCCAATCTTGTGGCAGATACATTGAACATTAAACACTATGTAGATCTACTGACAGATTGCGTTGCCGTTGGGCAGCAAGTTTTGTTGACGCAACAAATAGCAAACCGTGCCGCGGAAGTCGCGCAGCGAATGGTCCTGCAGCTGCTGATTGAAGACCTGTTGCATGTGGAAACGAATCCGAAAACGAGAAAACCAGTTAAATGCATTCGATTACGACTTCTGCGATCGATCGTTCGATCGATCGCGGCTACTTACGCCATTGTACACGATGGTGGGAACAAAGCTCGGGCTGTACCGCTTGGTCAGCAGCTCCGCCTGCAGCTGCAGCTTGGTGCCCAACTCGCTGTTCACACAGTGGTCCACATCGCTGAGCAGACCCGCCTCGCTGGCACACTGCAGATGGATGGATTATGGGATGGTATATGGTTGATTGGTGGATTGGTGGGACAATAGCGTTAACAATCTGGGCAAACAGTGCGAATCCGCCAAGGTGAAAGAAAGTACCTGATCGACGCGGGAATAGTCCGGTGCCAGCATCTGGCACACTACGAATTTCACCTGGGCGGGCTGGTTTCCGGTGCTGTTGATGACGCAACTCTGCAGCCGGTTCCCCTGGCACTCGGGCGGTCCATGCTGACATTTGAAGATAGCTCCGTTTTGCTCCGAATGCGACTTTCCGAACGGCACCAGCAGAATGTCAATTGAGTCCTGAAACTCCTCGTACACGGGACCCAGTTGATGCATAAAGTTCCTGCTATCCGGGCACAGGGACTCATACAAGAGTGTTATGTGCAGCTGGAAAGAATATTTTGCACAAAATATTTGCCGATAATATTATTTTTTGATTTCTTTCAAATATTCTCTCCTTTATGAGGATTTTTTATGGCAGCTTTATATATGCTTTAAAATCAAACCTTTTCCGCCTGCCGCTTCTCCTTGTGTTTATCCTCGAGTTCTGCCCAGCCAGAGCTCAGAATCAGCACCAAGAGGCTCAGGGCAGTGATTCGCTTGAACATTTTTGCAGTGCTTCAAGCTATGTCAGCACAATCGATCAACCTTCGGATGGAGTCCGTGAATGAAGGTTTGTATAGTAGGTCCGTTGGCTTGCCTTCGCCGAATGCCAAGCCCAAGTATATGCGACCGACGAATTCGATTTTAGATAAACAACTGAGCGCAGTTTTGTCACTTTTGGTGCTTAATTTCGGCCACCGAGCTGTATTGCCTCCTCTCTTCGGCGTTCTCGCATGTAAGCCGGTTTCTTGAGTCAACTTAATTCGAAAAAAAAACGAAAAACTGGCGGGTAAACTCCAACAAATATATGTTCCAACACAAAGAAATTCGCACCTAATGCTAACGTATGGCATAGGGGAGAAGATGTGTGCCGTCTTTGCATGAATTAAAAATCTCAATCAATATTTAAGTTTTTTGGATGTGAAGTTTATTGACTTTATAGAATGCTCTGCTCAAAATCCAAAAGATCGAGATCGAAAAAACACAAACATTCGCATGTCATATATATTACCGTTGCTCGTTAATCAATTTAAAAGGTTATTTTGCTTAAAAAACTTTTGCATCGTATTTTGCAAAGGTATAAGTTATTTAAATAATGTATGCTGAGTAAAGTAATAGTATCTAATAGTATCTTTTATAGTATCTAAGCATACTTCCTTTGAAGGTAAATGGGTTTAGAAACATCGCCATACCAAAAACAGTTCAAATTACTTTTTTTATTTGTGAAGAATAATCAGAAAATTTTAGAATTTCGGAATATCGGTTCCAACCAAAACAAGCTTATTTCCAATACTATTTTTGATATTGCGGGTGGCTTTCAACTGTTTAAACATTTAAATAAATTAAATTAGTAATATTTAAATAAATTTATGACTGTTTATGTTTATGGTTATGATTCCATTATTTACAAAGGAGTGCGTATTAATGCACTCCTTTTAAATAATGGAATTTCCCTGATATTAATTGGCTCTTATAAAACCACTTCCTTGTTTTCTCAGCTTCGGTGCTCTTTGTATTTCTTTATGATAACATTTATTTTATTTATATTCATTTCAAATTTATTTACTCATGTACATTTTGTAATGTGTTCTACACATTTATTAATTACAGCCAATTTTTGTATATTTAATGTCTTTTGCAGAGTCAGACTCGTTTTTTTAAATAAATAAGCCCTGCAAGTAAATTTTCTTATAGGTCATTTTTCCGTCTAGTATGCAAATGAAAACAAAATTAAGAAATTCGATATATAACTAAATAAGTCATACTTAACTTACTATTGCAAAAAAGAGCGCGAAATTTAAATATTCCGATTGACGATTGTCCTCGCAGGACAGTAATCGATAACATAAGCATTTAATCGCTGTGAATTACAGGCAGAGCAAGATCACAGTATTTGAAACAATAGTTTTATAATTTATTAACTATGATTGATGACATTCTAAATACCACAATTTAAAAATCTCTTAGCATATTTATTCATTCCCGGCTTAATGTGCTATTACCTTAGGGTAAACATGTGAACTTCGGTCACGGATAAATGTCCATCTCTACAAAGCTTGGGACAAAACAAACAAACAACCGAGCAGACAATACATTTAGTGCCAAAAAAATAAAAAATATAAAACATGGAAGGGCTGTGCCGCATTTGTGGCTCCCATTCCGTGACTTTGGTGGGGATTTTTGACCAGCGGGAACGACGACAATTCAAAGGAGAGGTGGAACCAGACCTTGCAGACATGGTGACCATGTGCGCCGACGTCCAAATAGTTGCCGGCGATTCCCTTCCTCAGAATATTTGCATGTCCTGTGTCCTGGACACTCAAACCGCTTACAGATTCAAGCGACGATGTGAACTGAGCTACGTAAAGTTCTCCTTGGCCATTGCCAATCAGCCGATAGTCAAGGAGGAGCCCTCCGAAGCAGAATACCTCATAGTCCAAGAACAGGAATATGACGACCTGCTCCTGAATCCGCAGCTAGACGACAACCAGTTTCAAACTATCCCCAAGGAAACCATTAACAATAACCCTCCCATTAATATTGCTAAACGACCTATAAGAGCCGCCAAAGTGAAGGATATAACTTCCATCGAAGAAACGCAAAATAAGAACGTCCAAGAACAGGAATATGACGACCTGCTCCTGAATCCGCAGCAAGACGACAACCAATATCAAACTATCCCCAAGGAAACCATCAACAATAACCCTCCCATCAATATTGCTAAACGACCTATAAGAGCCGCCAAAATGAAGAAAATAACTTCCACCGAAGAAACGCGAAATAAGAACGCCAAGTTAATCAATCAAAAGTCAAGTCGGACTCTTCGAGCTTCTCCAAAGCCCAAAGCGCAATCCCACAAATGTGAGATCTGTACCAAAGAGTTCCAGCACCATAGAATCCTTCTGGACCACATGAAGTATAAGAATCACGTTCCCTAGTACAAAAACGAATAACATAATATTTGTACCAACAATTATTTCTTGCAGAACACACACCAACTCCTACAGTTGCCAAACCTGCGGAGAGCGCTTTTTGTTTAAGACCGATCTGGACAAGCACCTGTGCTTCCACACTAACGATTCTACCGTTGAGTGTCCTGTTTGCTTGAAGGTCTTCTCTACCAGTCGCGCTCTTGACATCCATAAGTGCCAGCAGATGAAGGAACGACCCTTCGCGTGCCCACACTGCCCCCAGACCTTCACACACGGCCGCTTCCTCAAGGCTCACATGTTAATCCACCCTACGGAGGCGCCCAGCCAACTGTCCCGCGGGCCCCACCACTGCGGCATATGCGGCGTCCGGTTCACTAACAAGGCGGCGCTACAGGTGCACATCCACGCCCACAAGGGCGAACGGCCGCACCCATGTTCCCTCTGCTCGTCCTGCTTCCGCTCCAAGCAGGCACTCAAGGTCCACATCAGGACGCACACGGGCGAAAAGCCCTATCAGTGCCCCCAGTGCCCTAAAACTTTTTCCGACAACAACAACCTTTCAAAGCACCGACGTCGTCACACGGACGAGCGGCCCTACTCATGCCCGATCTGCCTACAGTGCTTCCGCGAAAAACACCACATGAAGCGCCACGTCCTGGGCAAGCACCGCGAGCATGAGCTGCAGTTGGAGTGATATAATTTTAAATTTTGTTTATTTAATAAAATAGGATAGGTATTGCCATAGGTGACTAAATCGTAGGCAATTTCATATTGTTTTCTCGAAATATTGTTATACCCTTGCAGAGGGTATATTAATTTTGACCAGAAGTTTGTAACGCAGTGATGGGGACGTCTCCATCCCTTTTCTGATCTGCATCACCAGCCGAGTCGATCTAGCCATGTCCGTCTGTCGGGCTGAGTCTTTGCATCGACATTTCAATCTGTTGCACTCCAACACATAGCTGCCTAAGGAACGATTGGGAAAAAAGGTCGCAAATTCCAAACTTGTAAAGATAATTGATGAATTCTTTATGAATCACTTTTAAATAATTTCTTTAACCTATCCTAAAATACTTATAAAAATCGGACCACTATATCATAAAGATGCCATAGGAACGACGTGAGGAAATGGGTCATTGATACTATACTTCACATACATTAGAGCCCCGAAGCTAGCCTTAATTTCTTGTTCTTATTATTTTCAGAACACAAGTTTTCTTACATCGGAATTATTTCTAGATTGTGGAACAAAATCATATTGCTGTACGAATGATCGAAATAAATTTAAAAAACAAATAATATAATTAAGTTTAATATATATTCATACTTATGTACGTGCGTGCAAACATTGATTATAACAATTTGTATGTTTGTAAATTGAAACGAAATTGAAATAAATATATGTACTATTGACAAACTTAATTATTATTAGCGAGTTTGGTTTTTATTCATTTTTAATCTTAGTAATTTAGTAATTTCATCTTTAGTAGGAAATTACTGTACATTTTTAACGGACGAAAGAATTGCTTTCATATTTATTATATTTAAATCTAAGTCAAAAGTAGGGCATCACTCTTAAAATAACACGGGGAACTGCATTCTTCATTGATAATTTTATCACAATGTATGTATTTTTTAATGACTACGTTAGTTACTTAGTAAAGAAACACAAGAGAACACCGAGAAAAAACACATCCGTTCGCGGGAATTGAATGGTGCGGCCAGGTGCGGTCTCTTATTTTCTGGTATTTTGTTTTACCCTAGGCTTAGGATAGCTTGTCCACCCGAATGCGGTCATACCACTTGTGACCAATTGTTTTATTATTATTTAAAATGGATGTGGACAAGATATGCCTGACCTGCCTGAGCTCAACGGGTCCGTTGGTATCGATTTACGACGGGGGATCGGGCAGCTGCTTGGCGGATATGCTCAAGGAATTCACGAAAACCAAGGTGAGGCGCTGGCTTCTTGGGATTGTCAAGATATCCGTCTAGACGTTATCCGGCTGATTCCTCTGATTTGTTTTGCAGCCACGCCAGAATGATAATCTGCCCGAGAAAGTGTGCCTGGGTTGCTTAAGTGAGATAAACCACTGCTATACATTCAAGATCAAATGCGAAAACTCAAGTCGAACTCTGAGGCAATTGTTACCCAACGCATTGCCAGAGGAGCCCGAGGAGAAGGTGTCTGCCAACCTGCCGGTGTCCACTAACGAGCAAGGCGTTCAAACCATTGACTGGCAACCCAGCAGATGCACATCGTCTGTGCAAACGGATCCAGTGCCCACCACAGATGCTGAGCAGAACACCAGCCTAAACAAATCCAATAATCCAGTGGAGCTGCATGAGGACGGAGAAGACGAGGGGGAAGTCTATGATTATGAGCTCCCCGACGAGACCGAGGAAAAGACCACAAACCTTATCCTCCAGGTGCAGGGTTGTTTAAAGGACGACAAGGACGTGGTTTTCACTCAGGCCAATGTAATCTATGAAGGCGTCGACCACGAACTGGAACAACAGATTCGAGAGTGCAACATGGCTATATTCGAGGCTGCCGACAGTGCGGCAGAGATTGTCCCGGTAACCGCTCCTCAGGTGAACACTAGGAAGAGTGCTGCCAAACTTATAATTCAGCCAAAGCACGAATACGATACTCTAGAAGCCAAGCATAAAGTTGGGGAAAGGCAGCTTGCGCAGCCCGGTAAGAGAGCTTCCCGCAGGCGGCCAGCAGAAAAGCTAGAGGATCTGGAGAAACCTCCAACCCAAGCTGCATCAAAGCAGCTCCGGTTAGGAACCAACCGCAAACCGATCAATTCAGACGGGGTCTCGGTCTCCAAATCAACTGCAGCCGATCTCAAGTACCATTGCGACCGCTGCAATGCGGGCTTTGCGCTGGAGAAATCCCTGATTATCCACAGGCGCCAGAACGGCTGTACTAACCGAAACTTTAAGTGCAATGAATGCCAGCGGGTCTTCGTTTCGCCGGATCACCTGGCCGAGCACCAAGTAACGCATGTAAAACACGACTGTCCGGAGTGCGGAATACAGTGCGAGTCCAAGGAGGAGCTGGGTAAGCACATGGTTCAGGGCCATAAACGGAACCTGCGCAATCAGTGCAATGTCTGCCAGAAGGGTGAGTTTGATAGTCCAATTATTACGGGGAATAGTAAAAACGAGTCTAGAAAAAGGATACTTTTTTAAGATAATCTTAAATTCCATCTTAAAAACTATCTGAATAAAACCGTATTAAATCCTTAATTATCTTATCGAATAAAATCGTTCCAGTTTTTACCATGCTGTCGACCTTACGTGACCACATGCGCATCCATACCGGCGAGAAGCCATTTGTGTGTAACATCTGCGGAAAGAGCTTCACCCAAAATGCCAACTTAAGGCAGCACAAACTGCGTCACTCGGAGATAAAGAGCTTTAAGTGTGAGCTGTGCTCGCATTCGTTTGTGACCAAGGCTGAGCTGACCTCCCATGCTAGAACCCACACCGGGGACAAGCCGTTCGGATGCGAGGTCTGCCAGGCCAGGTTTACCACCAGTTGTTCGCTGGCCAAGCACAAGCGAAAGCACACCGGCGAGAGGCCCTACGCCTGCGACATGTGCCCGATGAGGTTTACCGCCCTCAATGTGCTGAAGAACCACAGGCGGACGCACACCGGCGAGCGGCCGTACCTGTGTCCCTTTTGCTCGAAGACCTTCACTCAAAAAGGCGACTGCCAAATGCACCAGCGCACCCACCAGGGCGACCGCATTTACATCTGCCCCGTCTGCAACGAGGAGTTTAAGTCTATGCCCGAGATGCGATCTCATTTAGCGGCGCACGAGCAGCACGACAAGCGACTGGTGCACTTTACCCTGCTCAGTAACAAGGAGAACGGCAGCGGAAGTGGAGGTCTCGAAGACGACCTTAATGAAATGGCAGAGTCGGCACTGATGCTCTAAATTGTGATGATAGGCGTGCAAGCTGGAGAGGGTTGAGATTATCATTAGTATGCTAAGGACTCAATTTTCACATGTGTAAAAATTTGCTAATATTGAGAGGATAAACTGTTTTTGATTTGAATTCAAATGAATTGTGGAGAAAAAAGGTCCAATTCGTTTCAATATTTCTCCAGTGATTTATAAAATCAAAATAATTCCATCTAACATTGTCTGTTCCTTTAAAATCATTGGCTTAATCCAATGAATTCAGCTGTTCATGCTTAAATTTCAATACAAATACAAAAGAAGGAATGCACAGTATTTCGATTAGTTCAAATCAATGTTTTGCGGCATCCACTGTAATGTCCCATGCACATAGCATAATGTTTACTAAACTAAAATCTATTCTCCCTAAACAAACGTCCCGTCTACTCCTTACTCTTCCCCGTGGGAATGCAGTTTATGACAAAATTCACAACTTGTAGAACATTTTAAGTCTTAACTTAGTCGCTAGGTCGTAGTTAAAAATAAAAGCTTAGATACTACATTGCATCGTCGTCTCATTGCTAGTAAAACTGACCGTATTGCCCCGCCGTCTGCATGGAAGGCTGTATACCCGCCGAGGTGGAGGCGATAACGGCAACGGAGCCGGTGGCGGTGGTCTCAGGCAGGATCATGGCGACGGCAGCTGTGGGCGGACCGTTTGTCACCGGCGGATCTCCGTGAAACCAGTTGACTAGTTCGTGGTGCGCGCTCTGGACGCATTTGCGCTGGTCAGCAATCAGGTTTTCAGAGTATTTCACGTGGTTGGCGTAGGCGTCCTTTTCGTGCTGAACATCCTTGGACATCCGGTGCAGGTCCTTAAGAATGGCCGAGCCCCACAGCTGGACGTGGATGTCGGGTATCTTGCTGGCCAGCTGCATCGCCGGCGTCACCATGTTCATGCTTTCCTTTGAGTTGCCGATGCTGAGGAAGACGTGCGAGAGCAACACCAATGAGCAGCTGGTCAGCCGGTTGAGGTCCTCGGCGTTGGCCATCTTTAAGGTCTCGCGCAGAAAGCGCCTAAAAATGTGAGTATTATATTAATAAGGGTTTTACGCTGAATGTCTTTCATTTCACTCACTTGGCTTCATGAAAACTGTTCTTGTGGAAAGCGTGCAGGCCCTGGACGTAGTAAAATCCGCCCATCAGAGCTTGACTGCTGTAGGTGTGCGTGTTCTCCGAGGATACTGCGTCGAGGATCTGCTTGAGGTCCGAGTCGCGCTTGGTGCGCAGATAGATGATCGCCAGGTTTAGGTTGGCGAACAGCTTCAGGTCCCGCTCGGAAGTCTCGCTAACGCATACGAGGAATTGGCGCTCGGCGTGCTCGAAGAAACTGGTAGACATAGAGTAGAGCCCGATGAGACAGTGCAGCTGGGCGGAGTGGCGACGCAGGAGGCTGCGATGCGGGGCCGCAAGGCAGACGTCCCGCGCAGCGGCTATCTCGCGAATGGCCAGCTCGCGGTTGCCCATCACCATGCGACACATGACGATGTGCTCGAGCAGGATCACCTTGAACACGGAGAGGATGGGCTTGTCCTCCTGCTGTTTTAGTTTCTCAATTTGGGTGAGCGCCTTCTCCGTGTACTTTTGCGCTTTATCCATATAGCCGGCCATCATGGAGTGCGACACGGTAACCAAATAGACCAGTACGTATAGCTGCTCCTTCGGCAGCCACACGAACATCTCCAGCTGGTTTGCCCCGAAGATAGTTTCATCCGAAGGCCAGTTGGGCGCCATTATCGTCTGGATGGACATCTGCAACTGCTTGAGGCTGGGCTTCACCGTCTTAACCTGGCCCAACGCCAGGTAATAGCACACCTGTAGCACCAGGAAGAACACCTTTAGGTACTCCTTCTGGTGCGGATTGGGGATATTGTTGTCGATGATCTGTCCGGCGGAGTTGAGCAGGGCGAGCACGTCGTTCGTCTTGCGCTCGATCATGAGAATCATGGCACGCGAGAGCAGGAACAGCACCTTGAGGTACGTGGCCCCAGCCTCGTCAGCACTTTCCGCTCCGACAGCCAGCAGCTCTGAGGCCAGCGAGTACTCGCGGTCGCTGGCGTGGATCTGGGCCAGCTGGAGTAGCAATTTGCAGTGCCAGTATACGTTGTGCTGCGACAGTTCCACGGCACGCCGCAGCATTGCCTTGGCCTGGAGCGAGTTCTGGTCCGTTTGGAGGTGAAGCTGCGCCAGCAGCGAGGCGGTGTCAAACTTGACATCAAAGTTGGCCAGCGGCTCCGAGATGCTCCACGCCTTCTCCAGGTGCTGGCGCGCCAGGTCGATGTTCTTCGTGTAGGCCATTAGGATCTGTCCCATCTGCAGGTGCGTCCGCGCTTCGACCTTTGAGGGCGGCATGAACGTGAAGAGCGCTTGCAGGCACTGGATGCATTTCTTGATGTTTGGCGGCTGAGATGTGCGGAAGTACTCCGCAAGTCCGAGCAGCGATATGTAGCAAGCATCCTGCGACGCCGCCGCCGTCGTGCTCGTCGTTGCGCTCATTTTTTCCGGGAATTCCGTTTGTTTATAGCTGAATTCTCCTTCTGTTTTGTTGTCAATTCGCGACTGTGCTGGCGGTGGTGGTTGCCAGTGTTGGGTTGCGCGTACGTTGGCGGTGGCAAAGCTGCGATAACTTTCACTTAAGTCACGGTGACATCAAAGTTATCGAAATCACAAGAAGGGTGTCAAAATAAGCTAAGAAAAGACTTTTCAAACTTGAATTAAAAACCTCCCGCTTCCTGAATAATTTCCCATTTTTTGCATAACATCCACATAAACAAGTTTACCATGATCATCGTTCTGTTGATTTTTCTGGTACTATTCAAGGAATCGTAAATGAATGTATTGATCCTGAAAATATATGTTTCGAGATGGGCAGAAACAAAAAAAGGAGCGATCGCAGCTTGCAACCCGTGTTGACAAACGTACTAGGCTAATTCGTAGGTACTGCCCCTAGCATATATAAAGTATTTTAATCAACTAAGTCGATTCAGTCTTGTCCGTCTCTCACATTTAAAGCTATCTCAGTTCAGCATTTTTAGAAAAAATTGTTTGATTCATTTGTTCACAACCATTTGTTGCATAAATATATTGATCAATTTCTTAAAGTCTCGTCGAATATAAGATATGGACACTCTTTTTTTTTAAAGATGATGCCGATTTTGAAATAAAATTAAATAAAACTATATATTCCAATGTTAATAAAAGTGATATTTCTTCGTTTTAATTTATTATGCAAATACATCTGTATGTATGTATATATTTGCAGACTAATATCTCTTAAAATTTAGTGATTGGGAGGTATGCAAATATCTTTGGAACACAAGGGCACTTATTAAATATATCTCAATATATAACGCTGAAAATTGTGCGTATTTTATTATTTGGCTGCTTTTCCCCGTAGCAGCCATGAGCTTCTTGCAGTTTTTCAGTTTGGAAATTTTAAGTTTCTGGAGCCGACTGTGTTTATGTTATTAACATTGTAAACTTTGCATATTTATTGTGCGCTTTCTAGTTATCCAAACTTAAAGAAATTTTCAGGTTTTGTAGAAATTAGTGCTAGCTTGCGCAGTGTGGTGCAAAATTAAAAACAAAATTGTTATGTTATTAACATAGACCCGTCCATGTTGAAAGACCCTTTATTTTCGCCCTGGGTATTTAACATTTTGTAAAATAATAATTTGTTTATTGAATCTACATTTTATATGTTTATAATCGAAAATTAATTTTCTTGAATCAGCCCAGGGTTGATCTGCAGCCCATCTCTCATATCACAATCCTTCTCGTTTTACATCCATCCTTTAGAATCAAATTACTCAGATCACATCCGCCGGTCGGCTTTGGGGTGCCGCTGCAGAGGAGTCGGCGGTTAGATCCACGTAGCGGGCGCGCTGCCAGCGGGTAATCACTGCACGATACCAGTCCAGGAAGAGGGCTTTGCGGTAGTGGGTGATGCCCACCTGCAGGATGAGGAAGCCCATGAACGTGATGAGGTTGATGTACTCCCAATTCATGAAGACGCCGAACACCCAGATAAAGTATACCCGCAGACCGTCGGCAAACAGGCGATTGGCGCTGGACGAATACATGGTGATATAGAGTCCAATAAAGTTGTAAGCGGCACACGAAAGGGTGAACCCAATGAGGGCCAATACCAGTGCCGGATTGCCCTGCAGGCCTGTCCACAGATCACTCCAGTCGTCAAAGACTGCACGTGAGCTTTCGCCGAAAGGCGCCATGGTGGGCAAAAAGTGTAGGGCGATAGCCAGGAAGGAAGTTATAACCAGGCCAAAGATTCCCTGCCAGCCAGCGGCCTGCAACGGAGCCACATTCGTGGTCTTCAGCTGCTTCTCCTCGTACACATACTGAAGGCCGTGCAGAATGCCTGCGATGAGGATGAGCAAGTCACCTGTGAGGATCGATTTGTAGTCCGAGTGCGGGAGGATCTGCCCGTCATTATCAACGGGCCGCACATCCTGTGATATGATGACAAGCAGGCCGCACGATATGATCAAAATTGCCAAAAAGTGTTGGGAGCCAAGCGAGTGGTTCAGCAACATGGTGCTGAAGATGCCGACGAAGATCAGAGTGGCCTCTGCAATAACAAAGAAGATGAGTCATCATGCATCCCGATAGGCACTGTCAAATAGTCGCACCCCTTATCATCTGAAAGCTGGTGGCGTAAGTCAAGTATAGGCCGGTGAAGAGCAAAATGGATGACACTACGTCCAGCACAGTGGGCAGGAGCATGCTCATCGGACTAAACTCGCTGCTCCCCTGGCCCAAAATGCTATCTAGTTCGCCAACAGGCTGAGGGAGATATCGGATTACTAATTTATCCCTCTTGGTTAATAACTCTGCACTTACACCCCGGCGACTGGAAATAAGGCGGATAAGCTTGTAGGCCACAAAGCACAGGAACTCGCCAAAGAACATAAGCAGCGTAAACACGACCGGATGCTGGAAGCCGTGGAGCTGGCCATCACTGCCAGTCACCTGCTGCTGATAGGCCCACCTGCAAATGACGCACACAAATGTACAAGTAAAGTTTCCCCATGTTTACATATGCAGTTAGCAATTCTTTATCTTTTCCTCTCCAATTACTTGACCACCAGGACATTGAAGGTACCGCTGAGCACAAAGATCAGGGCCAGGAAAACGCGGTGATCCATTTTGAGGCAGGGAATAGCTCTTCTGGTTGCAGTGCTGCGGTCTCCTAATTCGATTTACAAATATTGACGTCCCGTTCTTAGCGAATGCAATTCGCAACTGTGACTGCGCAGTAAGAACTCGAACAATCGGTGCGGCCAGGTTGACCTGTGAATGCCCTTCCTGGAGTTGGTTAACTAAAATAAAGGGTGCAAATGCCCTCCCTCAAAGTCATAACCGAGCTAACAATTTTTATGCGAAAACTCGGATTTATTTTTCTTTATTCGGTTCTTTTTCGTAATATCGGTAGTGCAAGCAGTGTGACCGGATGTCTAAGTCGGTAGAATACCAATAATATGGACAGAAAGTACTCGCAGGAGCACATCAGCAAAATTTCACCGTAACGGGCTTTAATTTTAAAAGAAAGCACTTTCATAGTTATTTTGGTAGCCTCAAAACCGTTAGAATGGAAATGAAAACATGTATTAACTTATTTAAGGTTTAAAGTAATATTTAAACAAAATAATCAACAAAAGTGAAAAGTTTGAGGCTACAATGGCTGTTTGCAGATTAAAATAACTTTTTTTTGGAAAAATGTGTCCAGACCAGACAGCTCCTTTATATCCGAAATAAAGGAGGTATCTAGGCCCAAATAACCGAGGTCTTGCTGAGGCAATAATTCTAGAAAAAATCTTACAACGTTTTAGTAACTTTAAAAATGTCATGTTCAAAGTTATGGTATGAAACTATTTTAGAATTCTAACTCATAAGTGAAACTCATTTGTTTGACAGTGTTTTATAAGATTTTTATTAAACTTAAATTTAAAAAAATATCACAGGATATGAAAATCCATTAGGATGAAAATACATCAAGTGTTGTTAGTGCATCTGCTGCTCCATTAAATTGTCTGATTTACGTTTTGTGCATCCTGCAGATTAGTAAAATATATGTTGAAGTTTTCATTACAAATTGGACAAGATTGCACAAAAAATGTCAAAAGCGTCTCCCGCGCTCTTACCTGTACTCTGAAGTGTTTTCAAGTGTTGCGATCGTGTTTTTGTGACGTGTTCTAGAGCTCGTCTCGGGATTGAGCCGAGGATGGCAGCGCTACCTCCTTGACAGAGCCCAGGAGTATGGTAGTGTTTGGTCTGCTAAACTTTTTTATGTATTCGACCGAGTCGCTGTTGCTAACCACCGAGTTGTGTAGATGTTCCGCGTGTGCGGAGGGAGCCGGGCCTAGTGAGTATTATTTTGGAGCCAATGGCCATTCTTTAGAATGTATGCAGGATGGTAATGTGGGTTTTGTGAGTGTGTAAGCTGTCCGTCTGGATTAACGAACGTATTTCAGAAACTGTAAGTGCTTGAGGAATTATATTTCCTGTGCAGATTCGCCTAATACTAATGCAGATGAAGTTTTTTTCGGTGCCACGCTCACTGCCCACTAATTATTATTAATTATTCATATTTTAAAATATTATTTCTGTATTATTTGTTCCGGAACTGAGTAGACGATGAGAACCGCCTTCATATTATGTTCATATGCTATTTCCTAAGAAGCATAAAGCATGGAGGTCCTGGTTCGACCGCAGAATCGGTTGTCCCTTTTTTGTTTTTTATACCTTGCAATGTTTCATAATGTTCAGTATTTTTCACCGGTTTAATTTTTGCTGTATTTCGAGCGGTGCTTATAAAAAAATTGGTAAAGGGTATTTAACAGTAATGTTATTATTTGTTAAATCTGATAAAGAACCGATTTAGTGTTGGCTAACGAACCATTTACAGCAGCTGGTGGGGTTACGTCATTTATCGATAACAAAGCCGCGCTTTAAATTATTTACGTCGGTTCGTCCGTTTGCTTGCCCATTCAGTCAAAAGTTTGAGAAGCAGCTATTCAGACCGAAATAAACTTTCAAATTTTTTAAATAAAGTCGGTGTTAGTTTTTAAAAAGGTAATTCGTTAAATTAATAAAGATAATGCTAATAACATTGCTTGCCAAATATTTGCCGAAATTGTTTTCCCAAATTTACTTTCCTATATAGCGAAAATTGGTTAGATCTCAGCATTCTAAACAAGGAATCCTGAAATTTTTTGTTATATACATATAGTGTTTTATTTTCAACAGAAATTAGCAGAATCAAAAAACAGAAATAATACAAGAAAGAAGGTCGAGCGCCCCGAATATTTATTTATATATTATTAATTTCTAGTGCTACAGTGTACAATGCAATGTAAAGTAAAGAAATGCTAGTAAAGGAAACCATCTCTGACCCTATAAGCTTTATACTGATTATATATGTAATCCTTTACTGCATTACTAACTTCTGGACAGTATTCCCAGTGGTAACTGTGCCAACTCCACAAAAGTCTGATTTATAAGCTGTTATCTGTGCTCAACCCGCGACCTCGGCTTATAAATAACAGAATCAAAGTTGACTCATAATGAAGAATTGCAAAGAATTTCCAGGAATATATTGATAATTTAAAATTCGTATTTTCCGAATATTCATATTAAACGAAAAATAAACTTTAAGTCAATGGGGCTTGAAAGATTTCCAAGAAACACTTCTGATGTCTTTACCAGTAGTCAAATACATTTATTTTCAAGAGATAAGGTAATTTATTTCTGTTTTTTATATGTATACAATTATTAAAAGCATATATGTGCATATGTGTAAGATCTTATTTCATATATGTTGTGATGCATGGTAATTGCAGACATAAACTTTAAATGCGAACATTTCGGTGTTGTTAAAGTTAAGCTGACAGCGTAATAACGCTCTTGAAGTATGGAATTCCTGTTTCTGCAGGGACTGTAACATAGGTACTTTCTTAATTGTTGTTGAGGTTACTTAAAATTAGAAAACGGTCTGGTTTTAGGTGAGTACAATTTTTTTACAATAAATTCGTAATGCTTACAAATTAATTTAATTAATATGTAATTTCTTCTTCATTTTGCTTTTAATATATCCGAAGGTTCGAAATCACAAAATGCAATTCCTCAGTCTGTCCCTGGTGGTGTTGCTACCGGCAATCGTCCTTGCCGGACTCTGCGATGTTAGCCCAAGCCCCAGCTATTTGAGTAAGCGGGCAAACCAGTACGAGAGCCAGCGAAACTTCAGCATACAATTGTTGAACGAAATCCGAAAGAGCAGACCGAACGAAAACGTCTTCTTTTCGCCGTACAGCACTTACCATGCCCTGCTCCTCGCATATTTTGGATCGTCCGGAAATACGGAAAGTGAGCTGTCCAGGGCACTTCTCTTGGGCTGGGCCGACTCCAAGGAGATGGTGCGCGGAGCCTATGTTTTCGAAAAGAAGGAACGCGAAACTCGCGCCAACAATATGGTTCTAAATTTCACGTCGGCGGATTGCATCTTCGTCTCCAACCATCTGCCGCTGACCCAATGCATAGAAAATCGAATGTTTTCGCAGGTCACGAAAATGGACTTCTGGTATGAGCCGAAACAGTCCCGCAATCGGATCAACGCATGGATTGCCGAAGTGACCCACAACCAGATCAAGGACATGCTTAGCGAAATAGATATCACAAAAAGCACCCTAATGGCCCTAGTCAATGCAGCTTACTTCAAGGGCGAGTGGGTCAGCCAGTTCAGGCCGAAAAAGACCTCCTTGAAACCCTTCTATACAACTCAGCACAGGTACTCGTTTGTGCCCATGATGCAGCAGAGTGGATCCTTTATGCTGAACGTCAACGACCACCTGGGTGCCCACGTCCTTTGGTTGCCTTATCGCACATCCTCCAATTCAGACACCCAGTCCGATATCTCCATGGTGCTTATTCTGCCATCATTTAACGACAACTCCCTGGATAACTTGATGCAACGTTTGAACGCCAGGACCTTGGATGAGGCGCTCTCCAATGCCATGCCACGTCTGGTCGATGTTTCACTTCCTAAGTTCGAGCTCGAGCAAAAACTAGCACTGGTCCCGGTAAGCATGCCACGAAATAATGGTTCCAGGATAAATAAGAATATGCCATTTATTTTTTAGACACTTAAATATATAGAATACACTTTTAGTAGTGAGAAGTTTTGAGAAGACACATCTTAGTAATGTTAAGTAATGTAATGTAGTAAAGTAATTCAGATTTTAAAATGAAACCAAATTATTTTGATTGTGAATCTCAGAACGTTTAAAACTATTGGGAAACTTATTTTGATAAAGTATTTGGAAAATGTTTTTAAGTCATTTTTTAAAAAGATCATCATCAAATTAATCAAATTTGTAACTATTATCTTCTAATCGATGATCCTTCTATTTAGTTTCTAAAGAACATGGGAATAACGAAGATGTTCAACCAGAATACCGCCACATTTGATGACCTGACCACCGCCCACATTTCCTTCGAAGAGGCCTTGCACGTGGCCAAGATAAAGGTGGACGAGAAGGGTAGCACTGCGGCGGCGGCAACCGCCCTAATATCCAGCCGATCGGCCAGGCCTGCCGAACCCTTCAAGTTCGAGTGTAACCATCCGTTTGTGTTCCTCATCTACGACCAAAAGATCAAGACGATCCTGTTCGCGGGCATCTACCGCAATCCCAGTTCATTGGTACAGTAAAGCGAAGCAGTTGACTTACCCGACCTAACATGCATGTTTAAATACAAATAATATTTACAAAAAATAAATAGCAAAAATAACTTGTCCATTTGATTACATATATATTAATTTTTAAAAATGCTGGCTTAAGAAGGTTTTTAAACATTAAAATTTAAATCTTTACGTTAACAAACAGTAATGGTAACAATAATAGATAGTAATGGTTCTTAATAATGAATGTACTGAATAAATTTTTGAAAATACATATTTGTTAAATCTGGCCAGGCGGCAGTGTTGCCAGTGTTGGCAAAAGAAACAATTTCCTGGGGCTACCGTTTACCGAGCTTAGATCAGCTGCTGGCAGCCTATTATCGTTTATCGATAACCAAGCCGCGCTTCGAATTATTTTGGTCGGCTCTTTTATTCGTCTGTCGTTTTAGTCAAAAGTTACAGGTGCTGCAGTTCGAACGTGTTCGCTGTTAAATAAAAAAAAAAGTTTTTTGCCAATTAAAACCTCCACTTGACGAAGGTACGTGTATTTCCTAGTGTTTTCGTGCTCTTCAAGTGTTTGTCCCAATTTATTCAACTCTCCCGAGCTGGTTACAATCACTCAACGAATCGGGCCGGCATTAAAGCGTCGCCTATTTTTGCAATACTAATCAGCATATCGGGGTGTACATATATGCATATGCCCACAGATACACAAATGTACATATGCACATTTGTCGCACGCAATTGAAATGAGGCAATGAAATGCGCTATTTTTAATATTATAATGCAGTACAATTGGTGGGACTTTACACTCTTTCCCCGTATGGTGGCCTTCCAGTGGTCCAGATTAAGAAATCGCAATTTTTCTTATTTGCACTCCAATGACCTCCGTAACTCTCGGCTTATAATCCAAGCCGAAGAAGATTAAATTCAAAGCAAATTCAATTTGTGGGAATTTCAAGCAGGGTTTTTCAAGACTTCGGTGAATTAAAAATTGAATTGCAATTTGCACTGACTCATAGTTATTCAATCATACTTTAGCAATAAAAAATCAATTGGAAAAATAAATATAAGTGAGATCAGCGTAGGTTAAGTTCATAGATTTTAAAGTACTTAAAAACTGATAATTCATCACTTCTAAGGAACTGCGAAGCCATGGCTTTTCAAGCCATAACGCCAAGTTCAATGCGGCTTATAATTCCTGCCCACTAAACAACGAGTTGTTGTTCCATAGTAATGGATTTCCCCTAAAAACTCGAGTGCGTCAAAATCGCCGCGCCTGCGCAGATGTCACGCTTCCAAACAGACAGACGTAACGTCTGTAGGGTAACAAAATAAATGACAACAACAGAAACCAATTACAAAATCGCCAATACAGGGTCAACAATGAGCGAAACGCCAACAATTTGTCCCGTTTATGAATCACAAACTATGTAGCGATGTCTACCGGTGGGATCCGCAACCGGTTACTGGAAATGTTAATTTTGGGTTTTTTTTCATTTGTACACAAAGCGCTTTTCATTGCTGCCGCTGGTGCAGTCACGCAACCGCAAACAGGCGTCATCGCTCAGCTGGTAAAAAGCTATGGGCAAGTTAAAGCTCTCGATCCGCAGAGGCTCTTTCATGCTCCACTGCATGCACAGGCAACACAGGTAACAGTCCATTATGCTCCCCAACAACAATCACATTGCGAATTCCGAGTGCAGAGCAGCGGGAAACTTTCTCTTTTCTGTCGTGCCTGCAGAGATGTTGCAATTGTCGCCTCAGATAACTGACGACTCGATGGACTGGAAAAGCTTTCGAAGTGAATCAGCCCAATCCAATTTTAAATGTGTCCCGCTGCGTAACAGAGGCGGGCAAACTGAACTCAGATTGAGATAACAAAATTGAACTAGGTTTTTGTTATGTTATAGTTAAGCTTATGAATCACCGAATGTTGTGACTTTTGGAATTTACCCGGGACTAAAAATAATAATTTATGAACGTAAATATACGAATTATATTAACCATTGGTGTTACACTAATATTTTAAAAAATGTTTGAAGTGGAAATATGTCTGAATGTGGCCTTAATGCCAAATGTCAGATACGATTTTATGGTAGTTTCTAACAGAAGTTTAACATATTTTTGAATACAAAACCAACAAATCTAATCGATTTCGTAAAACCGTCGCTGTAAGCGGTTGCAGGAAATTTTATCCTTAGGACAAAGTGTTGGGCATATAAATACCTCGGGGTCGTACTGGATAAAGACTAACATTCAGTAGACACATCACTTCGTTGCAGTACTCATTTAAGCAGCATGTAACAAGATGTCTCTGGAGAGCAAAGTCAAAATCTACAACGTTCTTGCTCCTTGTCTCTTCTATGCCATTCGGTGTATGGAATAGCTCCAAGACACACCTCAATAAGCTTCGCGTCCCCCATACTAAAAAATTTAGGATGATTACTGGGGCTCTATGGTATATGAGAACCAGGGATATCGTTCGTGACCTTAAGGTGCCAAAAATATTTGATAAAATTCAGGGGATCGCTAAAAAATACCACGAAAGACTGGGCTCCCATCCAAATAGACTTCTGAGACAAGTTAGTTTAGCAGCGCAAAAAGTTGCCAGTCCCCGCACTGGATCGAGGAGAAGACTCCATGAAAAATCTTTAGCTAATCTCCACTCATAATTATGTATTCTATCCAACAAAATGCTTTATATAGACATAGATAATAAATTTAAATTTATATCTAATTAGATTAAGCTGTCTCTAAGGAAACAGAGCGCTTAAAAAAAAAAGGTCAAAGTACAATATTAAACATAATATCTATAAATATTTTATTATATTCATTTTGTGCCTTTACCTTTTCTTCACCCTTACATTGCTATTTTTAAGCTGATACCTTGTGCTCAGAAATAAAGGGATCTCTTGTATTTGCACTAGAAGTCTTCTCCAAATGAGCTTGAATATATCCAATTCATATGCAGCAAAATGAATTAGTGAACCTTAATTAGTGGGGTTTTTTTAAAACTGTTAATATATTTTTTACTAGCTCTTTATTGTAATTTAAAATATATGACTGGAGCTGTCAACCCTGTCTGAGAGGTGCATAATTTTGTTAGGTTTGAGTGGCTTTTTCATGCGGCTCTCTAATCGCTCCAAATGTCTGTCACGTAGTATTCGTTGAAGGCGATAAGCCGATTTAGCGGTTAAGCCTCGCACGTTAAGGAAGTCCGTGGTTCAAGGTCACCAGTTGTCGGATCGCCCCCATCCACTTTCGCAAATACTTACCGACCAACAAACTTCACAAAAAACTCAAAAATCGGGTATAACTCACAATTAAATATTTTTGAAATGTATTAATATTATTTATTTATGTGCACTAAATTGTTAATAGTTATTTATTCCTGAGCTTACCTATTTTAAATTCTGATATTTAGTAAACAATAAAAAATGTTTATCAAAACATAATTAGTATTAGTTAGTTTTCAGTTAAAAAATTAAGAATCATTTAAAGATCTCTCAGTTAAAAAACTTACCCTTATGCCCATCCTTTAATAATACTTAATAGATATTAATTTTTATTTTTTTTAACTCGAACAGGTTGCTTAGTGCGAATATGCATATCCTCAGTCTATCCCTGCTGGTGCTACTGCCGGCCATCGTCCTCGCCGGTCTATGCGATGTGGAACCCAATGTCAGCTTTCTGGATAAGGGGGTGAATCTGTATCATGGCCAGCAGAACTTCGCTGTGTCTATGCTGGATGTGATCCGCAATAGCACTCCGAACGAGAACGTCTTCTTTTCACCGTACAGCACCTACCATGCTCTGCTTCTCGCCTATTTCGGATCGTCCGGTGAGACAGAAAAGCAGCTGTCTAAAGTGCTTCACTTGGACTGGGCCGAATCCAAGGAAATGGTGCGAGGCGCCTACGTTAAAGAGAAGAAGAGCCGCGAAAGCCGCGCCCGCCAAATGCCCTTGGAATTTTCTTCGGCGGACCGCATCTTTTTCGCCCAGGACTTGCCGTTGACTAACTGCATAAATTCACGTCTGGCCTCAGAGATCGTGAAGATGGACTTCGAGAACAAGCCGGATGAGTCGCGTAAGATGATCAACGAGTGGATTTCCAATACAACGCACAACCAGATCCGAGATATGCTTAGCGCCGACGAAATCACACCCCTCACCCGTCTAATACTGGCCAACGCCGCTTATCTCAAGGGTCAATGGGTCAGCCAGTTCAAGGTGGAGAAGACCGCTCCGATGCCCTTCTACACATCTGCCTCCAACTTCTCACTGGTGCCCATGATGCAGCAGAAGGGAACGTTCCTGCTAAACGTTGACGAACAGCTGCGCGCCCACGTCCTCCAGTTGCCCTATCGCACTGTTTTCGAGTCGCAGGAGACGGAGGACAGCACGGCGGACGACAAGTCAGACATCTCTATGGTGATCATCCTGCCGCCCTTTAACAGCAACTCCCTGGAGGATGTGTTGTCCCGCCTAAATGCTGAGACACTCGAACAGTCGCTTGACCAGGCCATGCCCCGCGAGATCGAGGTTTCGCTACCCAAGTTCGAGTTCGAACAACGACTGGAACTGGTCCCAGTAAGTATTATTTTATCTTGCACGAACACTTCTACACGATTCTTGGTAAAAAACTTTGTTTTTCTCAATAACATTGGTACTGTATTTTACAAATTAAATACTTTCAATAAACCATAATTATCCTTCCCATTCTTCTTTAGATCCTTAGCCGGATGGGAGTCACAAAAATCTTCGACCCCTCCGTCGCCAGCTTCGACGATTTGACGACTGAGAAAGTGACAATTGGCGACGCCAAACACGTGGCAAAGATCAAGGTGGACGAGGAAGGCAGCACCGCATCTGCCGCCACCGTCCTATTCACATACCGATCGGCCCGGCCCGTCGATTCAGCCAAGTTCGAGTGCAACCATCCGTTCCTGTTCATCATTTACGATCGCACCTCCAAGGCCATCCTTTTCACGGGCATCTACCGCGATCCCAAGACTCTGAAATAAATGAAAGTAGAAAGCCCTTTTCGCAGCTTTCCCAAATAACCTAACCAAATTTTGTCTTGACTCAAAATGACAATGTAAACTTTTTAACGAACTTGTACTATAATAAATTATGATTTTAACAAGATAATTACACATTAATGTATATTGACTTTTACTATCGAACGAGTGTATGAATATATTTGATTGCAAATAATAATGCGGAAAAGAAAAATATTCAATAATGTTGAAGTAAAATAGATTATAAATTAATTCCCGTTTTCCCAGCCCATTATGAAAGTGCACATAAATCTTTTGTTTTTGCTCAATTTACTAAGTTTTTCATACAAAAATCGCATAAATAATCAAATCTACAAAGTTTATTTTAGTTTTCATTAAGTAAACACTGCTACGTAAACAAATATGCAAATAAGGATGTGGAACATCGAAAAGAAAACCTCAACTCGGAGGAGCTTGGGCAACCTGGTCGCCCTAGCACGCGTATGTACAATCATCTTTAATACTTAACACGAAACTGCACGTTTAAATCAATACTAAACAATTGGACAGAGTTGAGAGTTGTATGTGTTTTGGCTATTGGGTTTTAGATGTTTCATTGTTTCGACTAAATTTGTATGTCATGGCCGAGGCAAAAAGTACTAAAGGCACTTCTGTTATTCTTATTTTTGGTGTTGTTCCGTTTTGTGGTTTGGCAAGCAAGCTAAGCTAAATTCATGAATATACTTCATTTTTACATTAGGCAATACAATCCTAGCCCTGCCTGATGCTCCTCGAAAAAACAGTGATTTTAGAAAGTAACTACAGCTAAATCATCAATAAATGTGGGGGTCGTCAACAGGCCATCTCGTTTCGAGTTTCGTTGCTTCTTCTCTTTATATGTCTTCCGGTGGCATGGCGACAGCGTAGATGGCGAAACCGATAAACACAATGCCACCAACGATGGTGACAGTGCGGACGGAGATTTTGGAAGCAACTAGACGACCTCCAATCACAGCCAGGCCAGTGCAGATGCAGTGGCCAATAATACCGCCAGCGATTACTCCATAGATATCCTGCAAGTACAAAGAAATTTCGGGTATATGTTAGCCAAATAACCAAATAGTTCTATTTAATTATACTCAAAAATACAAAAAAACAAAAGGAAACCCGCAGGATTTCTATCTAGTCAAAAGGATTTACCTTGCTGGCTGCGAGAATAATGGTGGTCAATTGGGAGCGGTCTCCCCACTCGGCCAGGAAGGTCATCGTGAAGGCCTGGACCAAGATGCGCATGGTGAAGTAAGCGGGTCCACGTCGCTGGGGACGACGGCGACCGCTTTCTGCGTCATTTACCAGCGCCGCATTCACATCACGGTCCAGCTGCAAGAGAGGATAATTGTTGAGAGTTAGTTGGGACAAGAAAAGTACTGGAAAGGATCGATGATAATGTGAGCAAACGAAACTAAGGAGCAAATGAAAAAGACATTGACCAACTTTTGAGCAGGAAACCATTTTTAAAAAATGACCCTGTTGAATATCCCAAAAGTACAACGCAAAAAAACGATCACTTCAAAACAACATGCATGGAAGGAAAATTTGGGTAAGATATGTGCAAAACGAATGGGAGTGGAACGGGTACTATGGGGTGGTAACCACAAATCCAAATGCAGATGAGTCAAATCAGTAGAAAAAAACAAAAATTTATTGATGGCTGTATGTTTTGTGACAGTGTACAGCGTCATTGTTTTATGGATGTATTGTGTGTGTATCTTTTGGGGCAAAAAGCACATGAAACGAGCATGAAAAGAACACAACGGTTAGCAGTTGTCAGTTATTGGATTAGTGCACCCCCGTCCTCGATTTTGATTAAGATTTAGCGAAATTAGAATTGATTTAAATTGGTAATCTTTTTAAAATTATTAATAAAGTTTTTTCTTTAATCAGAGCTTACTTTCTTCCTGGATCTTTACATAAATGCAAACATAAATTTTCCATCAATTTCGTTTAAGATGTATGTATATATCCCTAATTAATTAATGTCTCGTATTTTAGAACTAGTTCTTCGTAAATAAAAAATATACACATCACCGAAGTGTTATTCCAAAAAATGCAAACTTTGCAAAAACTTAATTTCAAATCAATTCCAATTAAAAAAAAAACCAAATCGAAAAAGAAACGGGGGCGTGACTGCTGGGCATCTGATTTCATATTTCTGGCCTAACCCGTGCTTTGAGGGCGCCGTTAGCCGTCCCGGCGGAGTCCCCGTTGATGCTGCCGTTCAGACTGTGCATGCTATCGTGTCCGGCTAGCGGAGCTCGCGGCTCCGGAGCTCCTCCATCGGATGTGCCGGTGGGATGACCAGCCAGCTGGACATCAACGGTAGTGGTAGAGGCGGCGATGGAGGTGGTTTGTTCGGTCTGGTTGGAGGAAGCCGCCGAGTGGGCAGGGCTGCTGTGGTAGGTCTTCATCTTCAGCTGCTCCACAATTCGGCCGTCCTTGAGGAAGACTTCGGAGTCGTGCTGCTCGCGATCCCCCTCTTCGTTTCCAGTTTTATCACAGCTATTTTGCTTACTATTATTATTGTGGTTGCGCTGCTTTCGTTGGCGATGCTGCATATCGGAATCCCCGTTGGCGGCTCCGTTACCTGCAGCGGAAATCGAGTTTCGGCCATGGATGAGCGCCTGCTCGCTAGCATCCTCCTTGTCCGAATTGCTGTTCTTCCGCTTGGCATCCGCATCCTCATATTTCCTGCTGGCCTTGCGCATCAACTGCGCCCAGATCGACCAGTAAACCGATTTTTATTTTGGAGGTTTTTTTGTTTTTCGTTGTTTACGTTTCGGTAACATTTTCAGGGACAACGTTAAATCAATCAAGTTTTAAATTTCGTTTTGCATAAAGAAAAAACAATTAAAAATTGGACATTAGCTAGAGAATCGATTTGCTGAAATTTTTGTTTTAATTAATATTTGTTTTGGCAAATAAGCTGGTCCATATCAAACTTTTCTCTGGTTTAGTACGAATTTTCTTTGCTCAATAACGTTCGAAACTCGTTTATTGCTGATATGCGCAAGTCGTGCAATTAGTCACATTGGCTTATATGGGTGTATATGTATGTGAATTTTAAATGTTTGATTATAAACAAATCAAGATAGGATTTCAAAAGCTGAAACGGAGTGGTGGAACAGCCCTGGAGTTATATTAACGCCATATCGCAGGTGTAACGGAGACTTTTGGTTCATCGTTTTGGATTTATTCGGGTTGTTTAAGTTTTTAGTGCCGAGATTTAAGGGTAATTAAAGTTCTTAATTAGCATGCAATTTGAGTATTACTACAATTATGGGAAGCTCTAGGTTCGTGTTTGATTAGTATATTGTTTCTTGTTATAAAGCAAACTAATGTGGTTAAAAATCAAGTTGGACTGGAGAACCAAAGCGTGACATATGAAGTGATCGCTCTGGCATTGCATTGATAGTTTATACATATTTTTTACACAGTTTGCCAGTCACGATGGTTGCATTAATAGTAAAATAACAAATCAAGCGCAGCTTATTAACAAAAGCAGTAAAATAACCAAAAACTATAATATTTATAGCAATTACTTGCTGCAGCAAGCGAAACCACTTAATACAAATTGATATTTCTACAGAAACTAGGGAAACATAAAGAACTACCAGTATGTACAGGAATCCAACAAGGCTCACTTACCTCATCCTCGCGCTTGCGCAGATCTGTTTGGACCTCTTCGAGTTCCTCTTGAGCATCGGTTGGTTTCATTTTGTAGCCATCATAAAGCATTTTCAAACCGAATATTAAAAATAATGCAGTTGAGATATAATACGTATAAATCTGTGAGTTCATAAATTAAAAGAATCAGGATTAATGCATTGTTAAAAAATGGATTCCAAAACATATTCAGAAGTTGGACATTTGTGGAAAAAAAACATCATAGTGATATTGCAAATTTTTAAAAGTTTTAACATAATATTTTAACTTCAACTGCGATGTCCCAGCTCGTTTTATAGTTTTAATTTTATTTAAAATAAGCTATAATCTTTTAATGGGACAAGAAATATAAGCAGATGCTTTCCATTTGGAATATTCTAAATCCTAATGCAATCTAATTCTAAGCAAGACTCCTCTGTATTTCCCAGAGCAGGGCAATCGAGAACGGTTCGATTCACAAAAACACAGACGCTCACAAAGAGATAAACCTACCTTAGGAATAAAGTTTGCTGCCATGCCAAATACGCATGAGAGGACAGTCATCAGTGCCAAGGCGGCAATTGCACCGCCAAAGACAATCAGACGCGGATGGCGCATGGCCATGATGGCAGCTATGAAGAAAGTCTTATCGCCTAGCTCTGTTAATAGGATAACAGAAATCGATGCGGTGAACGCATCGATAAAGTTTCCCTTTCCTTTCGACTGCCGATCCGAGGAATCCTTTGGTTTTTCTGCTAAAGAACTCAAGTCCGTTGGCTTGTTTAAATCTCTCTGCACCTCCATGTTCTGTAAAACAAATATGATAAGGTTAACAAATTTTCGAGTGGGTGGGTTCAATGACCTACGCTCTGAATGCCGGATTGAATGACCGCATTGTCCTCGCTGTCCGGCTGCGATTCCGCTGCACATATTGTGCCGAATGTCAGCACCACCATTAGGGCCAGCGCAATGTGCCATTTGGCCGAGCGCTTCAGGTATACATTGTGCCTGGTCGTCTGCCAGAAATATGATTGGTTTTGTGACATCTTCGTGCTGTCTGTGGGTGGGAACTCTCGCTCTTCTAGGCCTGTTTCATGCAATTCCTCTTGTTCTGGCCGGTTATTTGGTGCACTTTATACGATTACGTGTCCGTTGCCCTCGACTGACTGCAAAGGAATGAAGTGGACAAGCTCAGATTCTCGCTCACATGGCTGGACAAAAATACAGTATATGAAAAACGATGTTTATGGCTAATCGGGCAACAAGTGTTCTACGCGGCATTATTTGTACAAGGCAAACAGAAAATTGCCCACGTCTGTGTTTGGCCAAGTCAAAACTGGGCTCGATTCCGGCGGTTTGGAGCCGCAGGGGAAGGTCGGAGCGCAGATAAGCACATACTGCGTCAAGTGTCGTCTGATATGGTCAATCAAAGTCGCTGCTCTCCGCCTCGTACAACCTAGTTGCCGAAATATATTCACACACCCCACGACCATTCGATACGTCAGACGCAAGAGCACTTTAGCCATCGATTAGATAATGGCCAGCGAAATATTTTAAAATAAAAGAAATATCAAGTTGAATAACGTATGCTCTTTTGGATCTCCCTTGGTTTATTTAGTTTAACTGAGAAAGCGATTAGATATTGGTAAGCAAAATATTTGAGAATGAATAATGTTTGCTATTCTGGGTCTCCCTTAGCTTATTTAGGCAGTTTATCTGGAATGTTGGAAGGCGCTGTATGGCGCCAAATATTTGTGTTACTTTTCGCTGAGATCGTAGTTCGCTATCTTTAAAATTAACCCATAAGCAGGGGGTTTTATGCAGATGATATGCGAGCTTTGGTTGAAAACGGGATTTGTCTAATATATATAAAATATAAATATATATTTCTGGCTATCTTTAAAATTAAAAGTCACACTAAACTCTTGATAGGGGTTTAAATATCTAAAAATACAAATTAGTTTTCGATATATTAATCTATTTGTTTCGTTAAATATGTACATTTTCAATGGATTAGCTAACCAACTACTTTTCGATACTCTAATGACATTGCCGATTAGTTTACGTTTTAATTATTAACGAAAAAAGATTACAAAAATGCAGAGATACGAGGCTACGATTCGCAACTGAAATAGGCTACAATATTTGATAGATCCTGTTGATATAATATGTATACATTTTTATCTAAGTAGCTAAAGGCTATTTTCTTTGATGATATAAATATGCATAAAGATATGTGTGATTTCCCTTTTCGTGATCAATGGCTACTACATTTGATAGATCCTGTTGATATAATATGTGTACATACATATGTTTGTACATTTTGTGATCATTTTATAACTGATTCAGTGCTTGTTATACCCTTGCAGAGGGTATTATATTCTTGACCAGAAGTTGGTAACGCAGTGAAGGAGACGTCTTCGACCGTATAAGGTAAATACATATATTCTTTATCAGCATCACCAGGCAAGTCGATTTAGCCATGTCCGTCTGTCGGTTGCTAAGTAAACTAGTCTCTCAGTTTTCAAGCTATCAGGCTGAAACTTTGCACCGACCCTTCAATTTGTTGCAGGTAGCATATAAGTCGGAACGGCCGGAATCGGAACACTACATCACATAGCTGCCATAGGAGCGATTGGGAAAAAATGCCATAAATTCGCCATTTTGCAAGATAATTAATTTATTTTTTAGGAAACTCTATTTAATGACTATTTTAACATATCCTGAAAATGTTATCAAAATCGGACCACTATATCCATATAGCTGCCATAGGAACGATGGGAGAAAGTGGATCATTGGACATACCTCTGGTGTTTTTCAAGACAATTAATTCATTCTTAAGAAATACAGTTTTCATAGAAATTAAAGGATTACTATATCCTATAACTGCCATATAAACGATCGAGCGGTTTGAAAGCAACTGGTCTGCAAGGGTATTCTAAGCATCGTGTACCGAAGCTAGCCTCCCTTTCTTGTTTCATTCCAGATAAACCAGAAAAGCTAATTAAATATATTACTAGATGATTCAAGTCTGTGATTTTTATGATGAAGACAAAGTGTGCATTTTATCATTGGTTTATTTAAATGAATAAGCTTTATAAGAGAGTCTGGGGTATTTTTTTTTCGAATTGATATTTGCGCGCTTCCCTTTTGCTCGGCATATGTATATTCTTTATCTCTCCTTTTGTTCTTTTCATCATTCCATATCATATTTATTTTTTGGCTTTACCCGATCGTTACTGAGGTGTGTGTATATTTGCATTAAACAAAAGATTAACAGTAGCGATGGAAGAAGGGAATTCGGATGAGAATGTGCGTAAAGAGCATTGATAGTGAGATAAAGGGGGAGGAAAAAAATCCCGCAATGACACTCATTATGTAAACATATGGTCTCGGAGAACTACATCATCGCTACGTCTTACATTACTCATGCATAAACAACGTGCCGGGGAACGGGACACTGATAAGAAATGTATCCCTTAAAGTTTATCAGAGCCCTTTCCGAATATCGTAAACATGGTCAATAATTATTAATTAATTCATTCATATGTGTATATATATACCAGTTCATTAAAATGAATACAAATTACAAGCAAACACACACACAAATAAAGAGTTGATTGCTCTGCAAAAAATAACAGCAAAATAAAAAACAGGTCGAGAACGAGCAGACAAATCAATTGCCTACAGTATACAAACTTGTGTACATATGTAAGCAGTATAAATAATATACATTTATGGCACTACGTATGCTGTAATGGTCTCTTTTCGAATGGCATTGATTTTTATTTCCCTTCCATTTTTTTCGCGATATTCTATTTTTGTGAACTACGCACATAACTAGCCTAAACGGCTGGCAGCTGATCACCAGAATTTTGTTTTTTTTTAAGCTTTAGACAACTCCAGGTGAAACTATTTCCACAAGGTCGTCTTTGCGATTGCTAATTAATTTATTTAATAGCCGCTATTATGAACATTGTTTAATTGCGCACTCTGCACTTTAATTTGTTGGATCCCGCCAGTTCTAGCCGCTTTCGGTTCACAGGTGAGCATCACTGCTAACAAATACTTCGCCGCTGACGACAGCAAATTGTGAATTAATTGAAATGTAACTGTATTGCTCTCTTATATCACTTTTAACAGCCGAACCCAGTTGCGAAATGGGTGATTCAATTGTTGAAAATTAACTTCTAACTTAATTAGCAGTACTCTTGGAGTTATTGTAGTTTGGAGCACAATAACACGTCCTTACATTTCGAGAATCACTATTAAAATCGTTATCGTTCTGCATGCAAATAGTGCTGCACAGCGCAGCAAAAGTATTGGAAAACGAATCGTTTCTACCAGCTGTTCGCGCCACTCGTGAAAGAGGGAAGACAATTAGGAAAGAGCGAGATGGAAATAAATGTTTGATTTCGAGATGGAATCCCTGGAAAGAAATTGTATTCGATATTGTGACTAGATTCGTTATTAGTTTATTTCAAATATTCTAAAAATATGTGGGAAGAAAATAGTTCAAATGTAAGAGGTGAACATCCAACCCTACCACATATTTGAAGTATCTTTGCATTTTCATTCAAAGTTGACCTAAATATTAACTATTATGTTGGAATTGGGTAAAAATGTTAAAAAGTAGTAACTGGGAAATAAAAATAAGAATTACGAGTAATATATAATTGTTTTTTCTAGGTAGTAACATAATAATCAGTTGGTATCAGGCTATCGAATTTAAACTTGACTTGTATTCAATATTATTTTTTGGATCTTCTTTTACATACAAATTGTCAAAATATAAGCAATATCCTGGACACATACACGTTCATTTTAGTGACAAATTTATCAACACATTTCTTCAAGTTACTTTTCTGTTTCATTTATAAATTTTGCGCGTGATTTCACGCTTGCCACCGTTAGTCTCTCACGACAGGAGTGCGAAGTTGCCCATCTCTACTTGCCATAGAATTCCTTTTTGCCTGTCGGACGGAGCGACTTTGGTTAACTGGCTGGGAACATACGCATATATAGCAATGAAATGACAGTGCCAAGATGTCGATATCAAAATTATTCGTGAAAGTATTCAACGAGGATATATTTGAGCAGGTCGATCAGGATAATCTCTACTCTGAATTGGACGATGACTTGGATGCCAACTGCTCCACGGTACCGGATCAGAAGCCCCCGAATATCGAAGACCTGTCGGTGACCAAGTATGTGCCTCTCTCAATAGATTATATTCTGTATTAACGCCACAATTATTCCTGCAGGCAGATGATTATTGTGCGGACATGGCTTGATGATAAGCTCCAACAAATCCAGACAAACAGCAATGATGAGATTCGGCGATTGTACACGGAAACTGAGAGCCGCATTGGTCCGGATCTTACCATTTTCGACGTGGACTATACCACCACAGTGCGAGTGTCCTCGGATCGCCTGGCTCTGCGCTCCCAGGGAAGCTTCAATACGGTCCGGGCAAATTGTTGCGTGTATGGCGGTCGCTGGATGTATGAGGTAATCGCTAATAGTGGGAGTGGTTCTGAGGATGAGAGGTGGGGCTGATTGACCAGCGGTCAATGACTCGCACCGGAGTGTGGGTTGCACGTGCGTACTGAGACCCGTTCCTTTTTTTTCCTCAGATCCACCTTCACACCAAGGGAGTCATGCAGATTGGCTGGGCCTCAAGCTCCTGCCAGTTCAATGAAAATAGCGGTGTGGGAGACACCAAGTGGAGTTATGGCTACGATGGCAGCAAGCAGCAGATCTGGCACATTTCCACTAAGAAGTAAGGGATTTTGTAAATTTTATTTCTTATTAATTACATATTAATAATTATTATTAATTTAATTGTATGTTCGCAGATACGGCGACAAATGGCAGATTGGCGACGTCATTGGCGTGACCATCGATGTAGACAAGGAACAAATAGAATACTTTCGGAACGGGCGCTCGATGGGCATTGCCTTTAACAAGCTGGAGAAGGGTCCGGGCATCACATTCTTTGCAGCCATCTCCCTTGGCTACACACAAGGCATCGAGGCTAACTTCGGAAACCGGCCGTTTATGTACCCGGTGCAGGGCTTCCAACCGCTAATGGCTCGGCCCATTCTCAAGCTGCAACGGGCCAATCTGCTGATGAACTACCTGATTAATTTGGCTGGCATTTTCTCCAAGTACAATGCACAGTCAGGGTCGTTGTTGCACAATCCCACTGAGGTTCGAGTTTCCACCAAGAAGACGGTGTACTGCATATTCGCCACCTTGCTGATCGAAAAGATCACCAACGAGATATTTGATCCGTACATCATCGAGGACGTGCTGTTGGGCAGGATCTCGAGCTTAACCAGTCTGTCGGCGGAGAAGGACAATCCGCACAGCGTGCTCCAGGGCCTGCTCTCGCTCTTCTGGAACTACATGGAGGGTGACGAGGTTAAGTTTGTTCTGCGCAAGCTAGTGAACGCCCTGCTGGGCACTTTCACGCACACGATTCAGGGTCTGGACTATGAGAAGCACCGCCAAGCACTGGGCATGTTGCACTGCCTCTGCCTGCATGAGCAGACGCGCAAGTATCTGCTGGAGGGAAAACTCTTCAAGAAGCACTGGTAAGAATAGGAAAGATCGGAATAAAAAAATACACATTTCTAAAACGAACAGGAAGGCAAGCTTCAATTGCGCTCAAAACAGCTTGATCGCTTATATGCTTTTAATCTTCTCACCGAATTTGATCGGTTTCGGCCTAGGTAGACAAATGAAGCAGCCTGCCGCCAAAAAAACTGAAAAACTAATTTGCTTAGAAGCACACACAGGATCGTAGATGTTCAGAACTATTATACCTTCTGCAAGAGTCTGCAAACTAGAGTTATGAACGAGTACTGAGAACAACAAAATATATATTCGACTAGATCCAGCTGATTATCGTGATACTGCAATGAACTGTCTTTAAAAAAAAACTATAAATTCAAACCCAATCGTTCCTTTCCAATCAATAGATATAGGCTCCGTTTTGCATTATGTTTTCTAAGCATCAGGAAGTTATCCTTAATGTAAAATTTTTCCACATTGTTCTTATGACAACTCGAAGATGTAGTGATCTTGTTTTGATGAAACTTTCCAGTACTTTCCAATACTTACTTCAATAAATTTGAAACTTTTTAAGATTACTATAAAAGAAAGCAAGCAGATAGAGAGGCTTAAGGGCGGACTGACGGTAATGGCTAGTCCGACGCAACTATTGATTCTGATAAAGAATATTCAAGGATATATATAAATATATATTTTTCATTCTAGGCAAAACTATAAGACCCTTGATAAAGTTAAAAATATGTCCGTTATATTAAAAATTGGTGCGACAGCGTTACTTTTTGAAATATATGTAATTATTTTTAATAACAGCCTTCAATAGCGTCCACAAAAACCATTGGTTCACAATCATAATATTATGTTTTCCCCTTAGTCTGGCGTTCTTCCTGTATATTCATCCACTGGAGTTCTACATTATGGAGGAGCTGCTGCCCGACAGTATGGCGTGGACGGATGGCATCGACGGACCCAAGGACAAGTATCTTAATGTAGTGGACAAGGTGCGCAAGATGACAGAACCGCTTTATGCGGCCCAGAAGGATTTTCTCTCCACGCTGATGATCAATTCGGATGGCACGGGTGAAACCCCGTCCAGTCGCTCCATTTTCCTAGCCAAATTGCGCCGCTATGTAATCGACCTCAGCATGGAGCAAAGGGTGAGTAACATTCGGTATATTAAGTTTGTGGAAATGTATGTAACAAGCATAAGGAGGCGTGGAAGACCCCATATCTGGGGTCTTGATCAGCATGATGAGCTAAGTCGATATAGTCGTGTCCGGCCGTCCGTCTCAATGAACAAACGAATCTAAGAAATTGTAAAAGTTACAGGAACCATATTACCATTGCAGATTCTTCTAATACTGACGCAGATGAAGTTTTTTTCGGTGCCACGCCCACCGCTCCCTCAAATTGTATTTTTATATTTCACCTGCGTGAAATTCTTCCGATTCTGAAAACTTAAAGTTTGGTCAATTATGACCTAATTGACTTTAAAAAACTTTAACAATAGAAATATGCAGTCTATAGTTAACAAGTTTTCTGTTTATTTGCTTAAATAAATGGTTATTTAGCTTGCGGTCGTGAGCCCGACTTCTCGCAACACCTTCAAACTTTTGTATACCCTTGCAGAGGGTATAATAATTTTTACCAAAAGTTTGTAACGCAGTGAAGAAGACGCTTTTAAGAAATACTTAATCTTTAATATGAAAATAATTTTCTTTTCGTACGTACATATTTAGCAGAGATATAGCAGTATAAAGGTAATATTTCGAATATTTTTTAGGTGTACGCAGAGTTATGCTGGCAAGTGTATGTATATATCATATACTGTATTTGCTAGTGTTAGTTGTCTGGTTCCTAGCTTTGAAGTCCCTGGTTCGATCCCTGACCCTGTCGTTATTTTTTTATTTTTTTTACCTTGCAATGTTTTAAATTTTAAATTTTTTTGTTTTTTTTTTTTTTTATTTTTCATCCTTGATATATTTGGAGTGGCGTTTAAACCAAAATTGGAACAGGACATATAACAGTCGTAAAACACGACTGTAATGTTAATTGTTTTATTTTGGGAATGCAACAACTTTTTTCTTCGGCAGCCCTTCCACGCCTTTTTCTTTATGCAATCTAGCATCCAACATCCCTTAGATGCGCCTGTGGCCCTTGCCTTTGTTTGCATCCTTATTGATCAGGTGCGCACTATGTTCAAAGAGGAGATGCCAAGCAGATATGTGGAGGTGAACAGCGATTATTTTATCGACGGTACTTTCGACTATATGCACTTCGACCGGGTCGGAGGTGTCCTCTCCCATTTGCGCAAGGTCCACCGGGCGGACATTGATACCCGACTTGGACATGATCGCACCCAGCAGATATTTGATGACGATCGTCAGAACTTAAGAGTCAATGAAGTGGGCAAGTTTACTTCATATGTATGATAACTTTGGATTTAATAATTTGATTTTAAATATTCTTAAATCCAGATACCACTCTTTACCTGCTGGGCGAGAACATAAACAATGTGGCGGTGGTTGGACACACTCAGGGCGCCAGCAACACCACATACACACACTTCCTGAATCCAAGACCCAACGGGAGCAGTGAGTCTACGCCAGGCAACATGGATATGGAGGCCAGCCTTTGCGAGTTGTTGGACCTGTGTATCATCTTTTATTATTCGGCGGGTCACAAATACATTGTTAAAATTGCTGCGGTGAGGGACGAGATTGCTGCTCTTAACGAAGTACTCAAGGAAACGAAATACTATCGCGAGGACATTGAACGCAAGCTGGTCGCCCTGGAGCAGCATGCAAATGTTTGCATGAACGAGAACCATCAGCATGTAATGGGCGAGCTGCGCTCAAAGTTCAGCCAACGTCAAAATGTCTTTGCGGTAAGTTTATATGGCTTTAGAAAGATTATAGGTTGGTTTTAGTAAGGGCTTAAAATTTTTAGACATAGTTTTAATGATGTATAATAAGTTTATATGTAAATTTTTTCTTAATACTTTTGCAGACTCGTTCAATATCATTGGCCAGGAAACAAATTTGGCTGAGAGGAGTGGCTCTAAATGGACACAGGCGTTCCCTGCTCATTTGGCTGCTGGAACGCATGTTGCGCACTTTAACGGTCCGTTAATCTATTTATATTAAACATCTTTTTATTTATTTTGTTGCGTATTTAACCACAGAGCGCCTCGACCACGGGTTCCTTATTTTCTTTCGTACCTGAGGTGTATGTGAATACATTGCCCATTCTGCTGGACGCCGTGATGGACTTCTGCCACCACGATTTGAAGGCCCAGTTTGAGGGCTCAGACGCGGAGTGCGGTGTAAACGCAGCAGCGGAATTTCTGGGAGTTCACTCGGCTGATCCGCGCATTGTACTCGCCTCTTGTAAAGATTCCATGCTGCAGGCTCTAGGAACACTTACCTGCCATAAGTCCGGTGTTCGAGCCCTGGAACGAACCTCAAAGCGATCACAGAGCGCCTTGGTGCGAGCCTTGTTGCGTCCCTATGAGAACAGGGCGTGGGGACAGAGCAACTGGCTGCTGCTGCGCTTTTGGATGGGTGAGGGCTATGGTTACAAGGACTCTCGACAGCCCTGTGTCTGGCAAGGGGGTACGCTGCCTCTTCATCAGGGTTTGTGTCGTAGTCGCTCAAGAAACGAGACACACACCGGACTACTGCACAACGTTGCCCCGGCCAATCCCTCAAAGCATTTTCAGCGGTTGATCGGTGGGAAGCTGATTGAAGATGAGCCCTTTGCCACCGCTTTCCTTAATTCAGTGCTGAGTCAGCTTAACTGGGCTTTCTCGGAGTTCATTTTGCTTCTGCAGGAGGTACGTTAAAGATTTGTTTCTACAAATGCTTAATGTTTAATTAAATTTCCCAATTTAATGTATTATTTAATGATTTTTTAAATTACAGATCCAAAACACCGCTCAGAGGCAGGAGAATACCCTATTCGAGCCCAAGCAGCTTAAGATTTGCTCTATGTGCTTTGAGCTGACAGTTTCGCTGATGCGCTGTCTGGAGATGATCATTTCGGTTGCTCCGGAAATTGTCACGGATGCTTCGCGTCAAAACAGCGACCTGCTGCTGAACCGCATCTGTCAACTGATCAGTCAGGTGCTGTCCCGGGTGACAGTGCCCCCTGGATGCTTCCAGTTTGTGGTGGACATGTGCTCGGCGGATCTGAATGCGGTGACTCACTACCCGATCATAACAGCCGCCTTGGGCATCCTTTTGGCGCTGATGCAGGAGGAGATGGATAATGAAATGACACCGCAGATCGTGACGCGCGTATCGCGCGCCTTCCTTACCGATCCCAGTTTCCAGTTTGCCACACTGGAGTTCGCTCTGGGAGAGATCCGGACTCCACTGCTGGAGCAAAAGAATATACCACGTGGTAATTTTGATCCATCTTCGAGGCCACACATTGATCCGTTAACAAACGATGTGCGGGTTCCGTTTCCAAACAATTCCAAGCGTATTCGGGCAGATCCGCCTATCCTGAAGTTTGCCCTCAATGATTGTAAGTATCAGAGAAGTCTTAACGATACCAAATAGATCCGAAATTAATAATTATTTTCACAGTTCCCTCGCATGTGTGCACGGATGAGATCGAAAACGTGCGCAGGCTCATTGAGAGCCTTCGTGTGAAACAGACGCTACTGTCGGACATAACACTGCCATCTGAAGACTCCCTGTGCCCGATATGCTGCGCCAAACCCATCACCGCCGTATTCACGCCCTGCAAGCACCAGTCGTGCAGCGACTGCATCATGCAGCACATGATGAACTCCAAGGTGTGTTTCTACTGCAAGACAACCATCCAGACCATCGAGACGCTGGAAGGTACGCTCATCTATTCCAACGACGAGGTCGTTCCGTCGCCCATGATCGAGAGCGCCTAAGCGACACCCACCGACAGCAATCGAGGAAATATTCCTCCGAAAGCCCAACCAAGTCTAGTCAATCCATAAGACAAACGCCTACGCTTAATGTGTGTACAATCGGACATAGATACACATATATTTATATACACAAACTTATTGTTCCGTAAGATTTTAATTTTCTGCATGCCGCAATAAGTTAAGATGTGATATGCCCACGCGCAATGTAAAGGAATAAAAAGCGAGCAGATATAAAAAAAATTACAGACATATTCCGAATTGGAAGTACATTGAATAGCAGAAGATTAAAATTAATGATATATTTACTGCACCGCCTTTTGTTGTCGTTTGTTTTAGATACTCATAAGTATAATAATAATTTCCAACTGTCAGATCTGCATTTAGTTGAACGAAGCATAAACTGCTCACAAACTATTAAAGGGTGCATTTACTTAAAATAAAACTCCTAAAAGCCTCAATGGTTCTTGATGTACACGAATGTTAACAAATTTTAATTTCAGAAACTTGATCAAAAGAATCAACAAATAAAATACTTTTTATCGAACTTTTTTTCTGATGTAATTTGATTATTTCTTTTTTAGTTACGAGTATATAAATCTACTAATACGAAAATCATAATTCAATTCAATTCAATTAAATTGAAAAACAAAGTTTTGACGAAAGAAAGGCTAGCCTTGGTGCCGAGAGCTAATTAATCCTTATAAAAATATATTTCCCAAGATTGATTTAGTCATCTTCAAACACAACTGAGCTCGCTCAATGCCCCATTTTATGCCATCGTTCCTATGGCGGCGATAGGTGCACAATTTTAATTTGACTTTTGCGATCGGTCAAGGTAAAATATATTATAGTGCTCCGATTTCGCTCGTTCCGAAAGGCCGGTGCAAAGCTACCGCTTATAAACTGAGATACTAGTTTTCGCAGCAACCGACGGACAGAGGTTAATGGCTAGATCGACTCTTCTAGTGATGCCGATCAAAAATATATGCATATAGTTCATAGGGTCGCAGGTTTCTCTTTCATTGCGTTATATATGCTAATATCTAATATCTTCTGATATATATCTTAATTTCATTAATCTGAGTTTAAAGAAGTGTTTGGTCCTTTAGTTGAAATATTCATAAACATAATGTTTAATATTTTGGAAACATTTATTCAAGACGCGTGTTCACAGAAATTCTACTTAAACATTTAACTACTACAAATATATCGAGTTTT
>JAJJHY010010948.1:3920827-4003845 GCA_021224005.1 Drosophila setifemur | reverse complement strand
TATATATATATATATATTTAAAGAAAATTGTAATATTTGTTTATTGAGCTAACTTAGTCTCAGGTGGTATCATGAAAATGTGTTGGTTTGGTTCGTCTTAAGCTTTTGCGTTTATAGTTTTGTTTCCTTCTGGTATTGTCATATTTAGAGGTAAAGTATTTGGAAATCTTTAGTTCAACATTCGGATAAATATACAATTGAGTATACATATATATATTTAGGTTCAACAGTTTATACAGTTTCTTAGAATATTTGCACACTGACTTGCCGAATTTCAAAGCCATGCTTGACTAGCTATAGATTTGTATTTTGGTTTGGGCATACATAACACACATTTAGGTACATCTGTTGTCTATTCTATACACTATGAGATTCAACCACTAACTAAATCCTAATAATTGCTGACTAGTCATCATCACAAAGCACGCGGAAACATTGAGCAGATTCAGAGTCGGTATACATGATATGAAATTGGATTTGGGTTTCAGTTTTGGGCTGCGTGTGCTGGTGCTTTGTAGAATCCCTTACAGGATTCGACAGGCATTCGAGTGCATCCGGTGCGAGTGGCGTCCATTGCCATGTCCAAAACCACTGCAACACTGGTGACCGATTCCCCCTCGAGGAGCGTGTTGGAAACTCTGGCTGTTGCTCAGTTTCGGCTCCAAATGGTGACAGCTGGGCGCGTGGCTATGACTGTGTTTTGAAGAAATGAATAATTTTTTAGAGCCATCATTTTAATATGAATAGTTATCTTATACCCACCCATGACTGCAAATTCCGGAGTCAGAAATGGAGCTGGGCATCAAGCGCTGTGGCTGTGGCGGGGGTGGCAGGAATAAGGGACATCCGCCGGCGGCCAAATCGCCTCCACCTCCGCCGTCATGGCCGAAAATGGCCATGCGCATGGTGGCCACCTTCGCCGCGGACTGCGACTCCACCTCGTGCACCTCCTCAATCATCTTGTCCAGCTTCTCCATGGCCTTTGTTTGCTTGGCGGCCAAGAAAGCTTTCCGAGCGGCCTTTGACATGGAATGGGGTCTGCAAAAGTGGAATATTCAGCATTGCTTCCTTAGAGCAACATATATTTTTTTGGTTATATTATTCACCGGGCTGGCGCCGACAGAGATCGGTGTGGGGGTGGTGAGTGCAGTGAAATAGATGAAACCGAATCCTTCGAGCCCGGTCGATTGCCGCTGGTGGTGCTGGCCTGGACCACCTGTACCACCGGCTGGGACTGGGAGTGGGAAAGGGCCTGTGGTGGCGACTTGGAGCGCATGGGACAAACCACAGCAGCCACAGCAGCGGTGGTGGTAGTGGTGGCATCGAAGCTGCTTCTGTTGGAGAAAGAAATTTTTCTAATAAGCGTGGAGATGGCAGCTTCTCTGAACCCCAAAATCTTACTTGAGTTTGGCCGTCTTCTCGCGATCCAAGGAAGCACTGCTGCAGGTGGCAGTCTCCCTGGCTGGAGCCGTCGATGGCGGCGTCAGCTGATCCATGGCGGCCAGCTCCTCCGGCGTAAACTTATCAGGGTTGCTCGGCCTCGGCTTGGGCGGTGCACTGCCAATCCGGAAAGGTGGCGTCGGACTAAAGCCACATGCGGGCGGACGGCTGTTGTTATTGTTGGCGAGCGAGCTGCGTGAGATTTGAAGATCCTCTAGGAACTCCTCGGTGTCCAGGATGAGTGAGCCAAATATATCCGAAGGTGACCGCATAAACACATGTCCCGTGGAGTTTGAGCGCGATTCGCGGCGTTTCTCTTGATCGGAAAAACCGGCACTGCCCCTTACCGGGGAATTGGCGATACTTCTGCGCGCGACATCCTTGAAGGTTACGGGTGAGTAGATGCGACTGTTGCGGTCGTCTGGCACCGCTCCTGATCCAACTGCTCCGCCAGTTCCCGATCCTCCAGCTGCTGTTCCGGTTGCTCCTGGCCCTCCTGCAGCCACCTGATGATGTGCCAAATGAGTCGCTGCCGCCACAGTATTGGTAGCTGTTAGGACTACTCCGGACATGCTGGCAGAGGGAGCCGCTGCATCCCCTGCAGGCACTGTAGGAGCGGGAATCGAAGGAACCGAAACCGCCACCGGAACCGGAACCGGCACCGGCACTGGTACTGTAACCACTGGAGTCACCGGCTTAGGTAGCGGCGGCATTATGGCTTTGGGAGTGGGTGTCATCGGAGCTGAAGAGAGGGGATGCACCTGTAGGGCTGTGGTTAGTTGCAGGGGCAACCGGTTCTCGCGTTCCTCCAACCAATACGTTGCCATTGTACCTTTGCCCTTCACATCAATCTCTCCGCGCTCGATGATCTTGTAGCTCGGTCCGATCAGAACCTTAGTGGACTCCGAGATGTGGACCTTCATGGCGATGCTGGTGGACTCCATTCGGGAAGCCGTGTTGACCGTGTCGCCAAAGAGACAGTAGCGGGGCATTTTCAAGCCCACGATTCCTGCCACTACTGCTCCCGAGTGGACACCGACACCTAAAGGTGAATAGAGATAAATATATATCGAGTTACTCGCGTGTTTGATGAAACGTATGGAGATAAAGAATACATTTTAATCGGAAAAAAATGAGGAACTACCAAATGATCATGGGTCAACTAAGGGTTTGCAAAGCAGTAATGCAAACATATTCGACGATATAAATATATGGCAGCTGAAAGCAATAGGGGTCCGCTTATTATCGGATTTATTTTTTATCAAAAGTTTGAGTAGGAAAAGGCAGACGGACAGACAGGTGGACAGACAAACGGACATGGCTAGATAGACTGATCAAGAATATACATACTTAATGGGGTCGGAGATGTCTCCTCCACTTCTGGGCAAAATACCCTGTGCAAGGCTATAATAATCTCTTAGCTTATAAGAACGAGACTTACGTATCCTCAAATGCTGTCCGGTAGATGGATCTTTGAGATCAGTTATGGCATCGACCATATCCAGGGCCATATCACAGACTCGCTCGGCGTGGTTGGCATCCTTGTCGGGAGCTCCGGCAACAACCATGTAGGCGTCGCCAATGGTCTCCACCTTGTACACAGAGTTCCGTTCCGTCAGCTTGTCGAAAATCGAGTACATGGCATTCAGCATGGACACCACCTCCATGGGAGTAATGCGACTGCAAATCTCCGTGAATGTCACGATATCCGAGAAGAGGATGGATACGCTGTCAAACATCTATGGGATAATAAGGGAATAGTTTTTAATCCAAGTCAGTGTTCAAATAATCAAAGTTTTCTAATGAGGTTCGTATCAGCTTGTGTAAAGGAAATCTAATGATTGAATACTAGCTTTAATTTTGAAATACTCACCTCACAGGTGTCAATGGGGTTCTCGCCACGCCTCAGGCGATCTGCCACTTGTTTGGGTATCATCTGATAGAGCAGCTCATCCGTCCGTCTCATCTCCTCATCCAACTAATGGAGAGGAAGGCCAAATTATCAAGTTTCTCACCAAATCATTCTTTTACTTGCCAATCTCATGGATTCTTCCAACTTCTTTGACTTTTGCTGCTCTTGATCTAGGGCCAACTTCAGTTCCACAGATTGCTGCGTTCCCGCCAACATTAGATCCCTGCTAAAGTCGTGCATGGACAAGTCGTTAATATAGAGACCCGTGGTTATCAGAGAGGTCAGATCCGGCATTACAGGTGTGCCCAGAAACATAATCATGCGCCAGTTTTCCATATAGACCATTTGACCTGTAAAATATTTTGAGGTTTTTTTATTTGGCAGATGAAAACATGAGAACCCTTTGCGAACCTTTTACATTAAAGGATTCTATTTGTTTACCTTTTAATCGCAAAGACTTCTCCGGTTCGCTTCCATCATCATGTAAAAGTAAATCCTCATTTTGAGCATCCAATCTTTCCGTGACCGGATCCACAGTGACCAATTCAAAGATGTTATTGGTACGATTAAGTATCTGAGAGTTAATTGTCAATTATAAAAAAGAGTTTAATGTTTTTAAGAGCTAACTTACAGTTTGAAATTTAAAGGCAATCAAGGGGCGAACCAAGTCAAACCAGGCCGTGATTTTCTTCCCCAACAGCTCCGGCAAAATCACCATTAGAGAGTTTCCAATACTGCGCACTACCATATCAGCACTAAATTCCAAATGCAAAAAAAATGTCAAAAGTTTTTTATTGTTTCACTAAAGTGAATAGTAATTCATTCTTAAGCAATGCAAATTAATTTGTAAACCAATGGGGAATTATATTGATTTTATTTGTTGGATACCTACCCAAAAACAATACAGAAGGGAAAGATCTCAAACAGGACATGAGCACTTATGGGCAGGTGCTTTTCCTCGCGGGTCATAGCAAGAGATGCCAAGGTGAACGCCCTGTTGTCAAAGGTCAGCTGAAAGGTGACGTGGACAGTGTCGAACAGGATCTCTTCGCGCACCAGTTCGATATGCATCTCCTTGTGGTAGAAGTATCGCGCCACCTCCCGGATCTGACCCATTGTATAGTAGACGAACCCCCGGCGCTTGGAACGGTAGTGCAGGGTCAGACCCTGCTTCGTCTCGTTCTCGCAGATGAAGCTGGGGGCTCGCATTCGGGGGTAGGAGAACTTCAGGTACTCATGCAGGTTGTCCAGTCCATTAAGGAAGTCACGCATGTGGCGACCCAGCACGGAGAGAACGCGATCGTAGCCATACTGACCCACGAAGCCCACAAAATAGACTCCCATCTGGTCCATGAAATCCCTTTCCGAGACGCCCAAAACCTAAGTAGATAGATAGGATTAGTTAGTCACTTAATAGTTTCACTTTAATATTCTTCGCGATTTGTTCATGTATGGAGTAATTAATGCATTAACAAGGGTTTATCGTTTTTAAATTTATTTTATATCTCTTTTAAAAAACATGCAACCAACACTTAAAATTTAATGTTCATAAATTTTTCATTGAGCTGAGAATCACTCTTAAGCAAAAAACTTTGCATACAAATTTAAAAAATGTTGTCTTGCACCCACCTGTTGAGCTTTTTTGGCCAACTTCTGAAGCAGGTTCTCGGGATAGACCTGATGCACGCTGAATGATGGCGAATCAATTCCCGCCTGCCGTCGGATGTCCTCCCATTTCTCCTCGCCATACACTGACTTGATGTACTCGGAGAGATTCTCCAATAGCAGTCCGTACATCTTGGGGCAGAGGGACTTACTTTCTTAGTCTTCACTTGGCTGACATTGATAGTTGGAGCTATAAATTGAATGCGGAATCCATTTGTTTAGACTAATTCAAACGAAATTTAATGTTCTAGGGATTGGTTTAGATTCTCTTTCCAATTATTAATGTACGAGTATGATAGTCGATCAAGTGTATTAAGAAAAAAATGTATACATATCCTATTTCCTTGACATATATCCCAAATAAACATAAATAAACAAAAGCAATCACACTTTTTTTAGTTGCTTTTCTTGATGGATTGACATACTTCTTAGCACAATATATAAATTTTCTATGATTTACTATGAATTGCACATAGGCCCATCTGGCTTCAGTCTGCCCGGAAAACTGTGCCAATTTAGCTGAATCCACTTAGACCATGAAATCATTAAAAAAATTGTGGCTGGTTTCCAAACATTTGGGGCCTTCACTCCAGCCATAATCATATTATATTCCAATAATTCTGTTGATTCAGGGTGTCAACGAATATATCCGTCAATTTATCCATTGAGGCAACTGTCTGGCCATTGCTTTCATCGCCTCTTTTCTGGACTAGACCAAAAATGACCGCAGTCAGTGGAGTGAGAAGTGGAGAAGACTTGGTGCCATAGAAAATTAACAAATATTAATATAACAAATAATTTGTTCTTTATAAAACCATAATAAATATGACATGGAAAAGGCATAAAGTACTATCAATTAGATACAGTAAATTCTTTATATGCCACATTAACTGGTGCTAGCAGCTTCTCTATGGAGCAACCAGTGGCGTTGCCTGCTTGGAGCTCATTTAATCATTCGTTTGCATGGATGGCATTTGGTTTTGCTTTTCCTGGAGCACGGCAACAAGTTCACTATCCTTGGGAAGGACGAAACTAATTGCAGTTGGCCCAAGTGGCTGTTAATTTAGCCAGGTCCCAATTGAGTTTTACTCACAATTTAAATGCAAGGACAATTTCTATTTATTCACTCCGCTTTGAATCTGGGCTAATTGAATTGTATTCAAAGAAATGCACCTGGCTCTGGCTCTTGCTGCGGCCATGTCTTCTAAGAATAAATTGCATTGCCAAGTTTCTCTTCACTCCGATACCGACACCTTGAGGCCTCTTGCGGCACGTTGCAAATGAATGGGAATTGGTACCATATGTTTCCCCCCCGCAGCCGCCTCACTTTGAATGCAATCCGCATATGTTCGTCTCGATTGGCAACTAAGTCAATTTCTCGACTGTAAATTGAGTCGTGCCTTCGTTTGGGGATTTGAACTCCAGCTCGTTCGAGTGGGTCCCAATCCCGAACTAACCAACTAACAATTGCGAGCAAATTGCAGGAGAGCTTCAGGATTAGCCAAAGACACAGAACTCGTAGAAATGAGCTGCAGGTGGTAATTTATATAAACCCTCATTTGCACCCTTCAGATCCATAATTCACTGTTGGCATTACTTAAACCTTATTGCCATTTGTTGTGTCACAAAGACATTTATAGCGCTTATTCCAACACAAATCCCCCAATGGCCAAACAGGGGAAAATCATAAATATATGCATATCAGGAAATCTGTTTGAATTTGTTGTTTATGACTTTTTGCCTTGAATTTACAAACATAAAGATGTCGCAATAATGTGGTTGGATTAGGCTAACAAACGAGTTATAGGGTTGCAAGAAGATTGAGGAACATGTAGATTATTAAAAATTAATATTTATATATTTTTAATACTAATAAAAATTATATTTTGTTAACGGATATCCTATGCTTCTTATTTGTTTTGATTTTTCAAATGTTATTAAATAAAGAATTTCTTATAAACAAAGAAAACTGAATCCCCTGACGTCAACTTTTGGCAGTCTCTTTGGCTCAAGTCAATTTTTATGTTGTTTGTTTTTTCCTGTGTTTCTGGATTTTTTTTTTAGATAAATTCTCAGATAAATCTTTGTTATATGTACATATGAAGGTGGCGTAAAAACTGCCCAATATATGTATGGATGTATGTGACACAGCAATGTGTGAACCATAAAAGCGGTCTGAAAAAGAATCACAGAAATGTTCAAAACACAAAAAGTACAAGACAGATAGCAAGCTAAAAAGTGTAGGATGAAAAAACAACTGTCGGAGGCAAACAACAAATTTATTAAACTTTCGGTTTCGACTTAGGTGCGACCTTCTAACATTTCGGCATTGGACATTGAAGACACCCCCAACAAAAAAAAATAATTAAGAATAGAAACACTTGCGCCAATCATATCAAAACATTGTCCACATTTGCGCTGTGATTTGTGGACAGAAGGCAATTAAGTAATCTGTATTCATATACTTTGCTTAAATTGATATATGTTTTTTTCCCCCATTTTTTTTACATGTTTGTTTGGGGGTGTTAAATGATCGCCCCATTTTCCTCTCCGTTTCATGAATGGAATGCAAATCGAGAATAAATCTCTAAATGTGTGGATGCGCACATGTATTAATGTATATACACATCGAGTCGAAAATAATAAACAGGATGCTCGAGTTGTATAAATGTGACGCCAGCAGGCTATAGATAAAAGCATGACTTCTGCCCTGCCGATCGGGAGAAACCAGAGGAAGTAAATCTCAAGTGGGTGGCCCCGGGAGAGGTCGTTCAATAACTGCTAATGGCCTTTAAAAGTGTGTACTCGAGCATATTTTTAGAAAAAAAACTTTTTAGTCAATGTGTCAGTCATTATGTTATATATATCCCTATAAGCTAAGCAAAAGTTGACAAAAATATTAAGACACAATTGAATTTTGCCAGTTTGTCTGGCCATCATCAATTCATCATCAGCCTTGAGTTCTCAGGGTCAGCTTTTGCAATTTCCATATATAGCCTTAAAAATATATTAATTTAACTGCAATACCCTTTGTGTCCTTGGGCGTTAACAAAATAAATTAACAAAATGAAAAAATAAATGAGGAAAACCGAAATGCTCTCCGAAATTTTTTGATTTTCCAGTCCACAGGAAAATTCTTTTGGCATTCAGTTTTAATGAAATTATAAACAAATTCAGTTTCTCATACATACAGCATATGAAAGCAAAATAAATGATGGAAGGCAAACCCCTCGTGGCATTGAGCAAATATACAAATATCTCTTTGTACATATCTTGTCGTGTACATAATGCCCATATATCCATATATCCATTTAGCCAACGTCTTCCCCTGCAATTGTGGGACTGCAGAAACAATTAATTTTCAAGTTCATTTGCGTGGGTCGATGTCGGTTTTTGCGAGCAGAGCCGATCAGACCTGACTGGCTATAGGCTGTAGATACAGATTTCTGCTGCAAAATCATGCGAGAGCATATATGCGCATGTATCCACATCGAGTACACATATTTATTTTTATATTTCGAGAAAAATTTATTTGAAGGTGTCTGCTATTTGTTAAGGTTAAACATCGTTATATATAGATTCGGTGAAACTATGTATTTGTGTTTCAATATGTGTGTATTTATAATCATATTCTATGCTAGACAGCATATTGTGAGCAAAAGTTTTTGAACTGTGCCGTTGAAATGGTTAAACTTAATTTGTAATCAAGTTAACAAAATCAGAAACCTAAAGTATGCGTCTATGTTTGTGTGGTTGTTTATGCAACTAAATTGTGTATAAAAGAATATATTGGAAAGAGCATTCGAATATTTATCAGATTTAAACTGTTGCCAAATAAAACAAAATGCTAAAATTAGTTTATTTTTGCTAATTTGCTATGACTCAAAATTATATTTGTAGGTAATTTGTTTTTGTCTTTGTCGGCTGGTAAGCCAAAACAATTTGCACATACATTGACTTGGCTTTTCGTGTAGTAGCGTTTCATTTCACTTACGAAAACTACACTCGACCTTCACATTGGAAAGGCGATTTATCATAAACCAAATGTGAGAGTAATAGAATTTTAAATAAATTATTAGTTGGAATTTCTCGTCTGTCAACACCCCTTGTGTAAATTTTAATGATTTGCGTGTAAAATATGATAAGTGTGCATCTGCATATGCAAGTGTGCTGCTAAATAATGACTTTCCATTGTTACCTAAATTTTTAATTTTTGAAATAAAAACGGAATGCTTAAACAAATAATTAAGAACAATTTTTGGGCTAATGAAAAACTAAAACAAGAAAGGAAGGCTAGCTTCGGTACCCGAAGCTTAGAATACCCTTGCAGACTAGTTGCTTTCAAACCGTTTGATCGTTTGTGCGGCAGCTATAGGATATAGTGATCCGATTTTTGGTTTTTAATTTTCTAAAACGGCATTAATGCCTATGAAAACTGTATTTCTCAAGAATGAATTAATTGTCTTGAAAAACACCAGAGTAATGCTCGTTGACCCATTTTCTCACATCGTTCCTATGGCAGCTATAGGATGTAGTGGTCCGATTTTGATGAAACTTTCAGAATAAGTTAAATTAGTCATTTAAACGAGTTTCCTAAAAAATAAATAAATTATCTTGAAAAATAGCGAATTAATGGCACTTTTTCCCAATCGTTCCTATGGCAGCTATGTGATGTAGTGTTCCGATTCCGGCCGTTCCGACTTATATACTAACTGCAACAGATTGAAGGGTCGGTGCAAAGTTTCAGCCTGATAGCTTTAAAACTGAGGGACTAGTTTACATAGCAACCGACAGACGGACAGACAGACAGACGGACAGACGGACAGACGGACAGACGGACAGACAGACGGACATGGCTAGATCGACTCGGCTGGTGATGCTGATCAAGAATATATATACTTTATAGGGTCGGAAATGTCTCCTTCACTGCGTTGCAAACTTCTGGTCAAAATTATAATACCCTCTGCAAGGGTATAATTATATATTTGCATGAATAATATAAAGAATTAAAGCGCTTGTATTATTTATGCCTGTTTTCAGTATATGAATTATTCAGACATTATTGTTTTTTCATTATATATACAATTCATCCCCAATTCAATAAAAATAATTTGGCTTTGAAAGCAACATTGAAGAGACATGAAAACCAGAGACATCCAACCAAACTGAAACTTAAATTAAACACAAATAAAAGGAAAGTGAATAAAAAAGTTGCTCAACTCATCGAAATGAAAAGCCAAAAAAGTGTGCCAGAAAGTAAAAGTTTAATCAAATCACCGCGACCATTGATTGGGCCAACACAAAAACCTTTGCCAGGTATTTCCCAATTTCCCACGAAATTCTGTGCATTTTTTATTCGGCTTTGTGTTGGTTCATCAAACTGCATTCGGCTATTCAAAGTCAAGTTCAAGTTGAAATGACGATCAAAAGTTTGTTTAATGATAGGAATTTCAAATTTAGTTTATATAAGGTAAACAAACAAAGTCAAAAGAACATTTTAATGCAATTTCATCTGGCCTTGAGTTAATGTGCTAAGACACATGCCAGGAAGTTCGTTAAGTAATCTGCTCAAATGGAAAAGTCAAACTATTCTCCATGAAAATGTTTTCTATAAATATAAACATATGAACTCCCTCCTGCAGAGAGATCACTGGAAGCTGACCTGTGCCCTTCAATTCTTCCGTAGTAATCGTAGAATGGAGCATCTTACACGCCTTTGTTTATAGATGTTCAGAGAAATTTCCTTTGGAAATTTGTGTTTGGATTTAACCTCTACGAGAGTATTTTTTATGTATTTTACAAACTTTAACATCATCACCAGGACTTACTAGATAACATCAATTTCAAAAATGTATTGAATGTATTAGGGAAGTTTGAAAACTTTCAATAAATCTAGTAATTTATATCGATATCGATAAAAGTTTTTTTTTTCGATGAAGGGTATTTTCCGATCGGTTGACGTACATTTTCATAAGTTTTGTTTATTTATCTGCGTGGGAATGATGCATGAAATTGTTTTCCATTGCAAAAACAAGAGGAAGCAAAAATTCATTGAATTCAAAATATGAATATTACTATTCTCTATTTAATGTTTAATGTTAAATGTTGAATGGCTTAGCCGAACATTATAATGGCGGTGAGTTCATTGATTAATGCAATTTCGCAATTGACGTACTTCCTTTGTGCGTTCCAGAAATGCAACAAAAAGAAAAAAAAACATAAAATTATACAAATGAGATGGGGAAAAACAAACGATCAAACAAAAATATAACACACAATAGTATAATATTCAGATTTTCTATAATAAATTGGATAGGATACATATTGTGGGTTAAATTAGCCGACTTTCTTTTTATGATCATTGTCAGCGTCAGCGTCATCGCGTTTTCAATTTGAGTCTCTGCAAAAAATGAGTGGGCGCCGTGGGTGCCACAGCTACAATACGATCTATCAGAAAGCTTTTCCCATAACTGATCACTCGAAGCTTTCCCGAACGCATACACACGCATATAAACAGACACGGATAGGGCAACCTACGCCGTAAAGGAATGCGCCGTGCTTTTGGGGCCGAAACGGAATGGCAAAATTCTGAAACGAGGAAAATTGGTGAGGCGAATTTTCATTGGGTTTGCAGTTTGAAAAAATTCTTCGTTGAGGATAGATCGCTATTTTTTAGGAGTAATTTTAAATTGTAAGCCAACCCGAACAGTATTCATAAATAAAAGGAAAATAAACTGAATTTAACTTATGAAATATAAATTAAATGAAATCCAATCGAATTAAACAAAGTGCATTTATCGAATTAATGTGAAGAAACAATTACCTGGTGACGATATATGGAAATATGATTAAATTATGAATGAAAAACACACTGATTGCATAAGAGAGATGCCTTTTAATGACATATGATACGAACGAATTGAAAGTATCGAAAGCATCTGATGAGTTTGTGAAGTGAAAAGCCAAAATTTAACTTACTTTAAAAACAATTTAATGTCATTTAAATTTATTTGAGAATAAAAAAGGATTTATTATAATTTTTTGTAACTATTGCAACATTTCAAATATATTTGGAAAATTCTATGCTTAGTTTTTCAAGACTGAGATAAATTCCGATGAAAGCCAGAACAACAGAACGAATTCAACTCAAGGACATTTAAAAATAAAATCCAACTTAGCTGCAGCCCACATGCAGATACAAATACTTACTCATTCACAGACACATACTGAGAAATCAAGAATATTCGTTGTTGCTGTTTCTCATACATACAAAGTAGTGTGAAATTTTTATCCAATAAAATATTTTTATATTTGATCAAATCAGAAGAAGCAGCCTTCGAAAAAAACGAAAAACCGAACAAAATTAAATGTATTTTTAGTGAGATTGATCTTGCGGTAGCTTCGGTATTATATTAGATATATGTATATATTTTATAAACTTTGCACTGCTCTAAAGTGGCACACAGTCTGTTTATTTTCGAACTGAGAGACTCTCGAAGCTGAAACAAAACTAAACCGAGAAAACATTCCATCAAACGAAAGAAAAACGACTCAAATTCGTGCGTGTTGCCTGGCATTTCTCGGGAAATAAAGAAACACACAATTGGAATACATTGGAAATCGAAAACTGAAATTGTTAAAGCAACTTTTTCCTCAACTTTATTTCAGCGAACGAGTTCAACGATTTTTTCGTGAACAGAACAAAACAAATCGATCAAAATGTTCAAAAACCACTTGGAAATGATTGGGCGCAATGAGAGCCCCAGCAAGAAGGCCAAGTTCTGGCAATCCTACATCCGTTCTCTGAAGGGTAAGTAATACCAAAATCAGAAAATTCAACACCTGAGGTTTTCAAATCTTCCGCTTAGTGAGGGCTGTTCATTTAATTTGTTAGAGGAACCTCCAACAATCGAAAATATATTATTAAACATTGAGCAAAGAGCAACACAAATAGCTCAGCCTATATGTATGCATAGTGTGTTTTTTGGCAGGTGTCATATCAGCCGAGCTATATACTTAGACATGCTACGTTGGGAAAGCTTTTGCGCAGTCAAAAGTATATAAAGAGAAAATTTCAAATATTTGCTCAGGCCTTAAACAATACAGAAACTTGCACAGAAAATATGGGGTACGCACACATCTTTGTATCTTTGATAGACACCAAATAGAAATCAACTTAAATTTTAGCCCCGCTGGCATTGAGCCAAATAGTGAAAATAGCCGAAATATCTGAAAAGCAATGAAATAACGCTCGGTTATCCAAACCTCTATTTATAGGCTCTGAGGATATCCGTGCCCACGAGGCGCCAAGGGCTTCCCGTCCCTACAGCTCCTACCTGGACTCGCCCACATACAGGAGCATCTACGACGAGCCCTCCACCGCCAACGAGCGCGTCCAATCCTCTGGCTACAGATATCTGCCAGTGAGCCGTGACACCTACGGCTACTCGCCACGTGCCATCTACGATCATCACTACAGCCGAACAAGTAAGTCGATGAATACTTCTTCAAAAGTAGCCGATCCCCGCCTAACTTATGTACACAGCTGAGAATTGTTTTCTCAATGCATAATTTTCACTCGCCTTGCTTAAAGCAATCGCAAAGGATGTTATAGGGGGTTTGTTTACAATAGCACATTGATAATCCAGCAAATTAATGTTTCCGCCATTTATTTTATGAAAGTAATAACTATGGATTATTACAACTAACAAAACGATAAGATATTAAGTTCAATATTTATGAAACTAAGTAAAAAAAGTAAAAAAAAACCTTGAAATATTAATTAAATTGAAGGGATTTTTGAAATCGATTAACTACTTCCTTCCTATCTATAATCACCTGATTGCGATTTGCAAGGTTATATAAACTTCGGCTAACCCGAATGTTATGAGCTCTCTTAAGTTTTCTGTTTCTGCTTCGATGCGCCATCAATCATCCAATCAATCCAAACTGTCAGTTCAGTCGAGTCATTCCAATCACTCTGCAGAATTGCATTTCGCCAATATTACCCACAAATGCTTTTGACAACACCTTGAATATTTCTCATTCGCCTTAATTTTTCGCTTTTCTCCCTTTACGATTTTGTGTGCGCGCTATGATTTCATAAATTTAAAAATAAAAACGCCATTGCAAAAAGCCAAAATTCGATTACGTCAATGAAAGTTTCGTTTCGTTTCGACTTGTTCTTGTTCTTGTTGATTTTGGCAAAATACCTCAAAAAGAAGAAAAAAATGTTAGACACAATATACAGATGTTTATATAGGCTAAACGCACACATGCACAAGCACATCTTTATATATATGACTATCGAGCCACGTATATATAGGAGGAATTTTCGACTCAGTTTTTGGTTCGTGCTCTGGGATCAAATGACCGTGGCGGCCCTCAATGAGCGGCGAAGAAGCGCCAAAGTTCTCATTTCCGAATTTCCACAGACTCACACATAGTCAACACCTATACGTACAGTCCCCTCCCACCTTCTCCAAATCGTTTAACCTGGTACCCCGTTTGCCTAAATTATAGTTTTCTTTTCGTTTTTTTGGACTAACCAAATGTTTTTTCTTTCTTTCTCTTTCATAAATGTTTCAGAAAATTCGTAAATGTGTGTCGTCAAAATAAATACACATATATATCCAAGAGATATATATATTTTTGATATTTTATGCGCACTCCCTCTATATATATTTATATATATGTTTGTTGTTCACTCTAGGCAAAAGACAACTTAAATTTAGTAAAAGCGATTTTGTGTAGAATTTAGTTGAAATATCAAAATCTGGAAATGATTTATTTGGTATCCAGTATATACATCTGTATATACATATATGTATGTGTTTTGTGTGTAAAATAAAATCTTTAAATAATATGCTGTTGCTCTCTTTGTGGTGCTCAATCGAATCGAATCGAACCAACGAACCATCCATCCATCAAATCATCATCCGCGCCTTCAAGGGTTTGCTATAAACTTCATTCAGCGACTTAACACTTAGGCTAAGCATCTACTTCATCTAGCATTGGGCGTAATTCATTCTACAAAAAAAGCTATTAATTGCGATTTACTGATTTCCCGATTCCCTCTCTTCTTTTTGCTGCTTTCGCTATGATAACATTGCTTTCTGGGACTGCGTACGTATCGAACATTGCGCATACGCCGTGTGAGCCCTCGCTTAAAAGACACTATTTTCTGTAAGCATTTCCTATGTGTTGTTTTGGTTGCTGTATTATGAAATGCCTTGAAGCCTCTAACACGTTTAGGACAACTTTCACAGGAGTTTGTATTTACTATTTTTTTTTTGTGGACAGTTCCAGCCAACTACGACGCAGAGAAGGCCTGGAATGATCATCTGAAGCGCATGCAGGAGATCGAGCGCAGGTGGGATTATTGTTTAATTTGTTGCCAAGCTCAGTAATTTATTGTCGTTTATGAAATTGTAAAAATCCATCAATTAGATACCCATCTCGCTACGGTCTCTACTTGAGGGACAAGCCACTCACGCCCAACTCTCTGGTGCCCCTGGAGTACGAGCCAGAGGATAAGCTGCTGGCTGAGCTCAACAAGGGTAAGGATATCAAAGACATTTACTAAGATCCAAATCCAGAAAAAAACAACACCAACTACCGCAGGAAAGTAAACAACACAACAACATCAACAACGAAAATTTAAAATTAATTTACAAAATTTAAGCACGAACATAAAAATAGCAAAAGAAATCAAAACCAACACCTAAACGAACTCAACGAAATTTTTTTTCAAATTCAGCCACAAACAGAAACTATTTTTGCAGACTCTTCTCAATATTGCTACGATTATATTTATGTCTAAATTTTTTCGTTTAAACCTTATTTTGCAGCCATAAAAATTTGAAGCGCAGAGCGTTCAAGAAAATCAATACTACTTTTGTTTGCTTAGCTTGTAGTGAGACTCTTGTTAATTTATGCGAAATCTGTTAAACTTAAAAGCAAAAACAAAAATTAATTGTAAACAATTTCCGTCTGTAAAAAGAAATCTCCCAGCAAACCCAGCAATAGTCAGACCGAGTAAAAATTTCGTTAAATGTTTCATTGTATGATATATTTAAATATACAAATGCTTTATTTTAATTAATTAACTTATACAAAATCAACAACAACGAAAGTAATAAAACCAACAACAAAACCATTTATAAAAACCTCTAATTTTAATTTTAGTCTTTAAATATATTTAAATAAACATTTTTAACAACCCCATCCAATCATTCGTTCCTAAAACTACTCCCATCCACCCATACCCCGATTATCTTAAGCCTTTCTTCTAACAGCTGCTGTACCAAAGAGCATTGTTTTTGCCGCTAAACCGACTTTCGAGCCCACTATAGTCCATGGCAACTATACCCGACCAAAGAACACCATTTCTGCCCTTCAATTAATTTAAAGAAACCAACATCAATAATAATAAAAAACAAATTTAATACCAATCAAGAAAACGTGTTTTGAAACTTTTTTGCAAAAAGGAGATTCTCTTTTTGGTCTTTCAATCTCTAACCAATCATTCGCATTTCGAAATTAATAAGTCAATGTCGTTTACTTTGTCCAGTTTGCTGTTGTCTTTCGTCTAGTCCCTCGTATCACTACTAAAATCAAAGCATAGAAATTCACATTACACTGTGCGGTGCCTGTACATAAACTGCCAAATACTCAACAATTTACTATTAGAACTAAAAAATACAAGCTCAAATGAAATATTTAACGAATTCTCAAATGAAATATTATGTTCTCAGATGACATTTTATGTTCCGTATCCTCTGGCAGACGTTTGTAGAATTCCCATTTGGGGAATCCCAATACATTTCCTCTATTGTATTTGTGTTTCGTGCCCACAGTTTTGTGCAATTTTGTACTATGTATGTTATTTAGTATGTTGTTTGTTTTCCATTGTATTCATTATTTAAACATCGTTGGTTGGTGATGATTTTTCCGCTGGTAAGTACAGGGCTGAAGGGAAGCACTTTCAAATGAGGTGGCTCAGCTGGTGTGTGTTTACGCAGTTAAATGTCGTAAAATCTTAAAATAGTTTAAAGTATATTGCATTTTACAGAGGGCAAAGATAAAAAAAAATATTTATAATTTAATGTACACACAATATAGAGAGTTTGGCATTAAACAGAATTAGATATTTAACTATCAGAGATCTACTATAGGCATACCTTTTTTTTTTTAATTGTCGTATTCAAATATAACAAACTGGCGACTGATATTAATTATATGTGTGCTACAAAAAAGTAATGCAAGTTCTCCGATGTATTTTAAATGGTTTAAATGGTTTGTGCTTCTCAGGAAGTTTTTAACATATAGAAAGTTACTAAGATCGCTAACCGTTCTGGTTTCAGCTCGTCGGTCGGCCTCGCCGTTCCGCCCGACCCGCTCCACCCGCGCTGGCAGCGAGCCCTATGTGCCACCACCAGTGTACTGGAACCGCGATGGCAGCGTGCCCCGCGGTGGACCCTCGGTCTTCGACCGCGCCACCAGCCTGGCTCCCTTCACGCGGCCAAGCTTCCGCGCCAGCTCGCTGGAACCGCTGGACGAACTCTTTGAAAGTAAGTTGCCCGCGAACGCCGGGGCTGATTCGGCGGCAGCTGATGCCCCTGGTCGGCCACTCGGTATTTTCGAGCGCGCCGGCTCTCCAAGTCCCACTCCCGTCAAAGCCGGTCGCTGGGGACCACGCCCCACCGAAGTCGCCTACGATGCTGAGGGTAAAATCAAAAATTCACTTTTCTTATCCTACCTAAAAGCCTAAAACAAAACGAGATTCCGAGTTTGTCTTGATACAAGAATAGACGAAATTTGCGTGTTATTGTTGAACTTTATGTGATATTTTGTCGGCTGCTGTTGCCTCACGACGAGACTAATGATAATGGAGACGAAGGTGGGCGAAGGTGAACATGTTGAAAAATGGTTGCCATATTTTTCGTGATGCGTTCAAGTAAGCCCACCCTCCAAAGTCCTCTCTCCAAGTCTGGCCGTATCATTTTTCAAAATTATTTTCACTCTTTGGCTTTGCCAGCGCGATAAAGTGTCGTGTTCTGTGCGTTGAGTTTGCCTGCAGCATCAGCAAAATAAAATACAAGTAGTACTGGCCGAGGTGTAAGCGCCGCGCTGTAGTCCCCGAATGCAAATCGATTTAATGTTGTGCACAATTCGATTTCGATTTTCTCATAGCTGCAATCATGAAACGGCCAATGCATTGGAAATATATCACCATTTAATAAATTGACTATGACATTTTTTCATATTTTTCGGTTGATTTTTAAAACTTATGAACGATTGCGTAAATTCACAGTAAATGTAAATGTAAATGCAAGAAAATTCAATCAAATTAACGACACTGAATAGCAACAGTTGAAATAACTACTAACAGATTAAATTCAAAATATGACTAAAGTTTAATAATTACTTAACAAGTGTTGCCAAACTAAATTGCTCCATTTTCAAACCCCATAAAAGCTTCATTGAATCGATTTGCATTATTTTTAGAAGTAAAAACCAGAACCCAACCTTCATATCCCCACTGGTTCGCTTATCGATGTGCTCACTGTAGCGCCTGCCCCATTTCATTTTATCTCTATTTCACTTATTCATCATTTCCCTAATGCATTTTCCACTGTCATACCTTCCTTTGGTATTTTTTCCACAACGAAATCCCAACATACGCATGGAAAATATCAAATTATTGTTGATTGTTAAAGCGTTATTTTTTTTTCATTTGATTTACTTTTATTTTAGTTTAAAAAAACATAGCAAAAACAAAAAATATTTTTCTTTCTGCTCTTCTTGTATACATTGCAACCACCACCGGCAATACAAACAAAAAAAAAAACTAATTGAAAACTCCAACACACAATCTGGTTGCATATCCAACAAAACGCACAACATAACAACTCACCAAAACGTTAAACCCTGAATATACCATCTCTGATGACTATATGCTACTGAAAATGCCAACAAATAGGACTTCCCATCTTCCACCCACGCAACCGGTTCAGGGATCTGCTGAGCCCCAGCCCCAACTTGCCGATCTCCTCGATCGTGCGCGATCCCTTCTGGTGGGACGTGGATGACCTGGTGCCCTTCCGTGCCACCTCGGTGCCCCGTGCCTCGAGCCCCGTGGCCCGTGATTCGTACTTGTCGCCGGTGAAGAATCGTTACTTGTGGTCCAAGCACCCAGCCAGGCCCTTGACACGTAAGTAATCTGCAAAAGTCCATTGGATTGGGTAATGCAATTCGCATCTCGGTCTTGCCAATTAGGGGGAGCAAATTAAATTATCATTTATATTGGCTATTTTTGAAGATTGGTAAGATCTTGGCTGTACATAGATACACTATTTGTAAATATTTTGCAATCGGTGAACAATTCCTTAGATGGCATTTAGAATTTCCCATTGAAGCATGAGAGAAATAAATTTGCATCAAATCAAATTACCTAATTTGGCTATCAAAGCATTGTTTATTAAGGCACAAATTGGAAAATCAATATATATTATATTCTGTATTTGTAAATAAATCAAATCAATGCAACGACTTAATTACTTACTTTAAGCCCCGCTTAAAATAAATGCAAAAGTCCTTAATTTGTATTTTGTAGAATGATAATAAACTATTTAAGTAAAATGAAATTAAAAAGTTAATTAAATTAAAATTAAATTAAATTAAAAAGTAAATATTATATTAGTTTAAGTATTTAACATCGATAAGTACCCTTTCGCTTAATATTCAAGCTTTGAATAGTCATTAAAAATCTGAACTATAGACTTTCTTTCATGTTTTGCACAAATTATTATATTCCCAAGGCATTTTCTAATATTGTTTAACGTTATTGTTTCTATTTTATTTACATTTTCACATTGCCATAAACAGCTGAGGCAGAGGATATATTCTAAACAAAAATTCAAAATCACAAGCAATCGTTTAGCTCTAATAACAAAGCGACGCTATATCAATCATATAGCAATTCTGTAATTTTTTTGTACTTAATTTTACATAAATTACATGTAACGAACTGTAAAAAGATACAAATTGGTAAGAGAAAGGTTAAACAAAAGCATGTGAAAACTATAAATTTGTTCATAGTAGAAACTACACAAATGACTTGTAGTATTCACCTTCGAAATCCCCAAAAGAATTCCCCCCGTAGTATCCTGTATGAGTAGAAACCCCACCAAGTAGTTAATAACATGCAATCGAAATAGTTATAAGTACAAATTGTAGAGTTTAATAGTTGTGGCATCTGTATACTGTATACTTTTGTATTCCAGGAAATGTATTAACCTAATATAATTTCTTTAGTATTCAAACTGAAGTTATACTTATCGGCCAAACTAGAAAACTCTTATTAGACTTTCCAAATTGTATTTAACATTTGTAGAAAACATTTGATAAAACCTTGCACGCCATTCTACCTTTCAGTTATTACTATATGTTTATTTAGTACAATTATCAACGTTTTTTTATAAATATATACTTTTTGCATATTTCCCACAACAGCTCACCGCTCAATTTTGTAAACGAACGAAACAACGAACTACACAAAGAACATCCTGAACAACAACGACGAATGCATCGCAAGGGGCCATCGAAACAACGAAAATATAAAACTTTGGCTTTCCATCTCCGAACACCTGGTAAAATGGAATCTAGTCAACAGTAGCATAAGGGGTACTCCCTTTGTCCTCAATATCCTCAAACAACGTATGAATTTTTTCAAAACTGCTTAAACCCCTCTCGGGCAAACACCATCCATCCCGCCTCGGGGTTCTTACCACAATTTTGCCAAGAAGTGCGTATTTCCCGTAGAAAAAAAAACAAAGCAACCGAATAAAACTCAAAGTCTCTCTTAAATTTTTATTTTCTGATTTCTTCGGATCATGTCTTAAATGTTAAGTGCAAGAATATGAAAAAAAAATCGATTTACATTTATTATAATAAAAACTTAAAATCAACTTATGGGTTCCCATTTGAAAAACCAACATCACACAACATTAATGGGCACCATAAATTGTTCCTTTTTTGTATATTTTAGATGCTATATATAAAATATTTATACAACTATGTGTATTTTTAAAAAAGTATCGTCTCTGCCGTGGAGCGCGACAACATTTAGAAACTGTATAAGGGATATGTATATCTGCCAAAACACATCCAACATTCGGCCTATCCATACATATACTGGACATTTTCAATTTGTAATAAAACTAAACAAAAAATTATGAATAATAAAAAAAAAATCTAAAAACCTTATAGAAGATTTACATTTATTGTACCGTATTGTATTTTAATCTAAATTGTGTTATTTATTATTTAATCTTATTTGAAGGGGATGGCTGTTTGTTATATTTAATTGAATAATTAATTCTATGATTGCTGTGAAATGGATGAATGGTGCCACCTTGGCACAAGTCAATCCAACATCCATTGAACTGTGGCGCTCTCCTGCCACTCCTGCCCCAATTTCCAGCGTTTCCCCCCCTTTGTCTTACGATCCGTGCCATTTATCTTTCCATTTACTGCCCCATTGGTGTATTTTTTGTGTGACTTTGACGTTTTTGGCGTTTTGCACGCAATTGTTTCGCACTTCTTGTCCGCTCAGCTCATATTCTCCGCCTGCCATTTGTCTATGCCATGACTTCGGCAGACTCAAGAAGAGGAGGGTGTGGGAGTCTTTGGGGCAGGAGCCTGTCAAGTCCTTGGAGTATGAAACACGCTCCATTGTATTTGCTCTCCAATCGCCTTAATTTTCTTTTGCTCTCTTATTGTTAGTGGTCATTTGTGACTTCTTTTTGGATACCTACATATACATCGATGTTTTTTTTTTCATTTTACTTAATTATTGATTCTAACGAATTTTCTATTTGCCAAAGGTCAATGCAATGTCAGACTCAGCCCCTGGAGATCTCCCACGGCCCTGGCCCTGTTTCAATAGCATTTCAATTGCTTTTTAACTGCGTCCCCTCGGGTGTGTGAGTGTAGGGGCTATCAGAAATGTTTGCTCAGTCACGTGCAGACTTGGCAATTTTTGTGTGTCTATATCCCGTTTAATTAAAATTTTTATTAATTTCCATGACAGAATATGCATTACACACATTTAAGCCTGCCCGAGACCCCAAACAAGTATTTGGGGCTCACTTTCTGCTTCATCATGGAAAATGCTATGTGTGAATGAGATGAATGTTTTCCCCCAAACTTATGTACGTATTCCTCAATGAGTTAAGTGTGTATATGGTGGGCTTGGTGATGGAGAGTAATGGAGACATGGTGTGAAACAAAGGCCTGATTCACATTTGGGCCCATCCTTCACCCTGTCATCTTTAATTGACTTATTGAAGCCAACGGGGAAGAGGGGGATTAGTTTCGTCAGGAACGGAATCAGGCTAGATTGGTTTGGATTGGAGTGGACGAAATATTACTTTATTAGAAGAAATTTTCACGTTACTTCTTTACATTATTATATTATTTATTAAATCTTTAGTTGGCGCAATAATATTTTTGAAGTTTGTTAAAGTTAGGAATACTATAATCAAGTTAATAGTAAGTATTGTTGTCATTCAAAAATTCAGCCACACATAGCTCAAAGGTCAAATACTAGATTATGCAAAAACGTCATACAACCGAATTATTTCAGAACAATCTTTAACTTTAATATCTTAAAGTTTTCTGTTCAATCCCCTGTTCACGGAAATTTAAACCTTGCTCAATTTCAAGCAACCGGAAGGGGCGCTACTCGAAAATAACCACGAGCCAAATTGCGGTTCAAGTTATCTGTCAAAATGTTTGAATCCTTCTCTGGTTTGGTTGTCATCTGCGGTCCGCCAGCGCCTGTTGCTGACAGCCTCGGTATTTTGTTTGTGTTTTTTTCTCACATCCCTCAAATTGGAGATTTATGTCTTGGCAAAAGTTTTTTCTGGCTATCGTTGGCCATCAAATGCACGTGCCTGAGAGTTGGCCATAACTGACGCATCCTGTGCTAATTGGTCCGGGTCCTTCTCCTTCTTGGCATGGGTGTGTGTACAATTGGTGGCCACTTGACATGCCCGTCACAAATCCGAATGAAAAACGGAAGGCCGAAAAGGCTTTGCCTACTTTCGGGCGCGGACTTTTCATTGTCTTTCGTTGGCGGAGCAAAAAAGGTTTGATTGTTAAATCTTTTGGTTTTGTCTTGGTTAAATCAAGAATTTAAAGGTGAATGTAAGTCAAGTGTGGAATTTTTTTTGCTTGACTGCCTTTTGGGTCAACGAAATTAATTATATCAAACACACAATATTAATTTACGGGACCAAAGTCGGGTTCGGCCACTGATGAATGAAAGAGAAATTCATGGCATCCCACGGGTTTGATGTTTGACTCTGCTGAATGATAACTACCTTCAGTCCATCGGCCAGACACACCCTTTGGTGGAAGGTTATTGAACTGCTTTATTGTGAACTTTCCTCTAAGGCTTTCAGTATTCGCGATTATTATCTTGGGCGATTTTGGGTGAAAGCAGATTACATGGTTGAACTGCTTGATTGAAGGTTAAATTAAAGTTAATTGAGTAATAATTTCGGTTAGCCCTTGTATAAATTGCTGAGTTTCACCAAACTCAAAGTAATTCGCTTAAATCATCCTCGCAAATAACAAGAGCAAGGAGCCGAATTAAAGTTACTTGCTTAAAAAGCTTATCCCCTCTTTAACAGTATCGCTCATACGCCATGTTGTCATGCTATTTGGCGCATTTGGAAATGCAACAGCAGCTCCGCCAACAAACGACAACCCACACAAAAAACTTGCCAAAGAGTGAGATATAACTAACAAACTTGGAGAAGGGCAAGATAAGAAAAGCCAACGAAAAGCGAGAAAAATAAGAGAGATGCGGAAAACAACTTTGTCATTATCCCAGCCACAACACCTGGGATCCTACAGCAGGGGTGAAGTCACAACTGTGGTAACTCGGAATCAGGCGAAACTCGCTCATTCTACTCTGCCATTCAGTTCAGTGGGGAAATGATGCGAGAACTTTTGAATTCAAGAACATAAAGTAATTCTGTAAATGGAGTACAAAAAGCATAATGCCATTATACCCAGAAAGGGTAAATTAAATAGTCTAATTTGAAAGTTTAGAAAGATGAAAATTTTTGAATTTGTTTATGTTTAGTTTTACTTAATTTGAATCTGAATTGAAATGTTAATTCACAAAACTTTCCTATTCACCTGTTCACTAAGAATGTTGACAATTTGTGAATATATTTGTATATATTTATATATATATTTTAATATATTTAAATTACACATAATACGTATTTTGTACATACAAATTACAATATAATTTGCTGCTTGTTTTGCAAATATTTTACCAAATTGCATGAACCCAATGTGCTCCATGAGAAAAAAGAGGTTAAAAAAACCCTGAGACCGAGCTTTATAAAGGTACGTCTTATTTCTTGCTATTTAAGACTGAAACTTTGATTGATCCGCTATAAGCTGATTAATGCGTCCGGCAATAGGAGACTGAGAACTTCTCGCTCGAGAAGCGCAAAGTAATTAGCTGAAAGATATCCATCTTCCTTGTTTTTCGGCATACCGTAACTTTAGTCTAGATTTGTAGCCGTTCAAGCGATTTATCAAAAACATTTTATCGAAAATATCGCTATACCAAAGCGAAGCTGGTGCTGCCGCAGTATAATCTGCATGAAACGAAGGTCAACATTAAGCAGCTTTGGGGCATACCACAAGAATGCCCGAGGATGCGGAAGTGATTACTTTCTGGTATCACCCGAAATTCCAAAAACTTGTGCAGGCTTTTGACTGCCACGACTTTCTTGTGAATTATGAAGAGCTTCTCTGAGTGGGAGGTCAGAAAGAATTTTAAATTTTTGGCTGCGTTAAAGGCTTTAATAAGAACAGTCAATGCTCCAACTTTATTAAAAACGAAAATAGCTAAACGAAACCCTAACCTAAGCTAACTTAATTTCTAGAATTTAAGCTTTAACTTTTCCAGAAGGAACACTGTTTTTGCAATACGGACAACGAATAGCAAATGTTAAATACATTTAATAGCAAATGTTAAATACATTTACTACCATCATTACCACACTGTGTGGTCATTGTGTTTTTTGTCCGATAGCATTTTGGCAGCTCAAATAAAAGCAAACAAAGTGCCAGTGTCGCTCTCAATTCGCTGTTGAGAGCTGATAGATATTACGGAGTGACAAAAATCACACCGGGAAAATATATGTAAATTAGCATAACTAATACCAAAAGAATATCACTTCTATTCAAAATTTAATTTCACCATAAATGGGCATTTTTTAAAAGATTCCTTTCTTATGAAACAAAGTAAATATATTTAGTCTGGTCCCCAGGCAATTTTCAAAGGCTTTTCATCCAAAAACAAATTCATAAACGAATATACATGTAAATTTGTGTTTATATTTGCATTTAACTTACGGGACAGAGCAAAATAAACCATTTCCCGCTCACCCCAATGTTGACAGTCGAAGGGAGCCCGCCCATATGGGCTCCCTACCATAAGAGTATCTTCCTGCTATCTTCGTTCATAATAAATGCATTGCAATTTTCAAACACCCGGAAAACTGATTGTGGTTTTGGTTCTTCTTGTGCGGGGCTTGTTGTGCTCTGCACAAATTTTCCGTTTGGGCAAGCATAAAAATTGAAAATCAATTCGTTTGCAGCCATCGCAGCATGCAAAAATTGCGCAAACAAGATAACAGGCTTTAACCTATTTTGCGGTGGAAAATGTATTTTGTAGCGCAAACACGGAGAAACTGGCAAACTTTTGTGGTTTTCAAATTAAATAGATAAGTATTACAAAAATTGCGGTATGATTTATTCGATGATAGTTGAATTATAAAAGCCATTTTATTTACTTATTTGCATTTAAATTACTAGGTTTGTTTGTTTTTTGGCAGCTATGTAATATTTTGGTAAAGGGAAAGATTTAAATAAAACAATTTTTCAATTAAAAATGAAAAGTATTAAATAATTACTTACACAATCTAGTTAGATAATTATTTCCTAATTAAAGTGTTAAGTACTAAGCTTAATTTTGTTTCGAGGTATATCTTCTTTATTAGTTTTTTCCATATTTTCGTTAGATCACATAAAACATCGGACTTTAAATTGCAATGACATTGTGCCTCAACACTGCAAGAGGTCCTTAGGCGATTGTTTATCCTCATGTTTGACTAGCACTTTAAGTTAGGAAAAGGTCCTCGCGACCTCTAATAATCTGTCCCCATCTTTCGAAATGTGGGTCACCATCTGTGATGGCGCAAACCACCCCGAAATCTTGGTTTATTTGTGTTCAACTAAAGCATATTTATTTAGTTGTTTGTGTTTGAGCAGGACCAAACATACATCGTCCATTGTGTGGTACTCAGACAAGGCGGTATTGTTATTGTTTGGCCAGACTCTCGTTGGCTTTTGTTGACAGACAGGCGAAGCCAGTGGAACACTGTAGTATGTTAATGAACAGTAATCTGGCCAGCTTAGGCAGTGAATGGGGAATCAAGGGGGCGGGTACTTGAAAGTTCCCAGAATCAAATTGGGGTTAACGCATCAATTGCTTGTCGGCATGTCCGTAAACAAATACGAGCCTTTCATCTCAATCGACAAGACAAGTCACAGTCTGCCGACAGATATATATTCCTCAGACTTTTTGTTATTGTCCTCCATCCCATCAAATATTATGGCACAGTCAGTCAGACGCATCTAAATTGACTTATTTATGGGTCGTAATGAGAAAATGGGAGTCAAGTAATTGATCCCCTTTGCGGGAAAACAAAGCAAATGTAAATTGTTTTTTGAATCTCTCTCACAATAACAGGACATCCAAAGCATTCTTCGAAAGCAATAGCTTGTTTATGTTTTGACTGACATCGCCAAAACTGTTTACACCTATTTGATGGCCATTTTGGTTTATATCTCCATTCTGGGCTTAATTTTACAATGGCAAATCAACTTAAAATGTTATGAAAAAACTTAACTTTAACTGTACAAGAAAAACCATTTAGAAAGGAATAGTTGAGCTTCCCCAAATGATTAATACTCACCCACACTAACCCTAGCATGATACCGAAAAGGTGGTGCTAACATATATCTGCTAACAATATTCGCAATCATATTGTTTTTCCTTTAAAGAGTTGTTGTTTGTTGCCTATTTAACTGCTTTATAACTTCCATGGCTACCATAATTATTGTTTCGGTAGATGTGCGAAACAAATTTAAAAACTGTGCAGATGGTCATGTATGAAGTCCAAATCAAAAATATTGGCGTCTATAGCTCTTACCATCTCTAAAATCTCTTTTTCAAAAAGATAGACACACAGAAAGACACTTAAAATCCCTCTAAGAAGTCTTCTATTCTATATCACCTACATACGAATATATAATTTTTGTATTCTTGTAGCATAGGTACAGGTTCCAAAAATGTTATTTTAAATAGTGTTGCCTTGGAAACTGTACTTTTTTTAAAATAACATTGTTAAATAAAGGACTTTTAAAATTAAGAATTTCCTTTATCTTTTAGTAGCTTGATATTTTGAGGAAAAGGTACTATCCCAGGCAAAAGTCATTGAAGTTTTTCCTCCTTTACACGTCAGCATTTCAAGTGTTCTCGTAAACTTTGCTGACTTGTTTATTTGCAAACAATCTGTCCATTTGTTTATGGTTTCGGGCTGATTAAACATGCCAAACACAGATACACAATTACGCACACAGCCACGTGAGTGGAGCTTTAAAGTATTCAATGCGAAACGAAAACTTTTTGCCTTTTTTCGATGTAAACTCTGGCGGTTTTCCGTTTGGGCTTTTATGGGACATCGTTCTATCAACAAAAAAAAAGGAAATTGTAACCGAATTTCACAGCTTTGGGCGGCCTTGGCAACCCTCACCAAGTAATCTTTTAACTTTTCCACAAAAAAACTGTTTATCTTACGTCTAGTCATATTTATTTGCTAAAGCGTGGTGAAAGTAAGTGCAAACCTCTTAGGTAATCCCAATCTGAATTTGTTTGAGGAAAGAAAGAGCCACATCTTCCTTTAATCAAAACAGTTTCAATTAAATTTAGGAGAAATTATCTCTTGCGTGCACTTTAATTTGAAATTCCTTGAATTTACTCTAATAACATTTTCAGACAAATGCGACAGGCAGCAAGGAGGTCTTTAAAATTGCAGCCTAAATGCAAGCAGGAAAATTTAAGCGTCGAAGTAATATTCCTAAAAGATTACCTAGTTTAAATCAGTATTGCATTTACTTGTGCCTGTTTTCCCACCTTTATATAATTTGAAAAAAGGTAAGCTTCTTAAGCGGGATCTTTTTTCTGTGTTTGTAAATTATATTTTTTGAAAATCTGGCCTGGACGAAAAATTCAAAAAAGATGTGAATTTTAAAAATATGAATAGGCATATTTATTGAATATTAATGTTTTCTACGAATGAAAAACCAATATTAATAAAACACAACGCACTAAAGAAAAAGCTTCATACCGAAGCACAATTGGGCTTACCTGACTGCTGGGCTCGCCCCATAAATGAGGACTTTATTTTTATTACAAATTAAATACAACATCAGCTTTCATGCTTCTCATTTCCCCCGCATTCTGCTAAGCCGCTTTCCAGGCGATTTTCCGGCTGTTTTACTTGCACACTCGCATTAGATCGCATCCTCATATGTATATGTTCAGGCACATTATTTTAGCGTTGACAGTTGGCATTAAAATGAGCGCCCATAAATATTATTAGCTGCTCTCGCCTTCTCACATTGTGGCTCTTCCTCCCGCATTTCCCTTCGTGGCAGACTGACAAGCCGCTTTGGGAAAATTCCCTTTTTTTCTTCATGTCATTTTTAAATATGCTGCCAGAGGGCGGAAAATTTGTTTGCCCAAATGGGCTTGCTGATTTTTTTCGTTGGATTCAATTTGCATGTTTTTTTGTTGGGCTTTCCCTTTTTATGTTGGCATTTTTAAGGCCAAACATATGTTGACTCATTATATTTTTTGTTCCAACTCCGGAACTGGGCAACCTACATGGGTAGCCAAAGATGGCTATAAACTATTTTTAGCAACTTGGGCACAAGGGACAAAGGTTGAGCACACAAAACTTTGTTTACTTTAAAAATGTTCTCGGTTGACAGGAAAATTTGAAATTTTAGCGCTTAGCTAAGGCTAGCAGCTTCATTATTTAAATTGGGATGAAAATCTCTGTCAAATTAAGTTCAAGCCCCGTCAGAAGCAAAAGAATTTATGTTGTGTCATTTGCTTACATTCTACTTAAAGCTCAAAAAATCATTTAAAAATTTGCCATTTTCATGACCAAAATGCTTTTCCTTTTCATCATCATATTTTCTGGGAAAATGTCGGTTTTCGTTTTGTTCTGGCTAAAAAAGCAGAGAGTACATTTTCCCGAAAATGCGAAAACTGGCGAAAAGGAAAAACCAAACCAAATTAATTTGCCTTTTTAAAAGCTTGTGGGTAGCTCATGTGCGATGGCGGTTTTAGTTTTGGGGTTTGCTGTGTGTGTGTTGTTGTAGTTGTTCAACTTGTTGTTATGACAGTGGAGATATTTCACTTAGCTGGAAAAAGCGGAAGTGCCCTCTGTTCTATTTATAAATCTCGTCCTTTATTTGCACTTTGGCGCATCAACTTAAATTAAAAGAGAAATAAAATGCTGAAAAGGAAAACCGAACATTCGCACACAAACACACTGAGCTGCTATAAAATAAACTTTGTATGGTAGCAGCTTCTTCCTCGTTAATGTCCTGTCCCACTAGGATTTCGTCCTGTGTCCAGCTCAGTGTGTGTTTCATTCGTTTTACTGTCAACGGTGATTAGTGGGCTTTGGTGTGGGTCCCTCGCTTCCATAGAAGGAAGTGGGATTGTTTATTTACGTATGCCTCAGTGTCCGTTTGTCTTTTTCTCGCCCTAACTAAAGATATAAATTCGTTTCACTGCAAACATTGAATGAAAAATTTAATTCAAGCCAAGCTGCTTAAATGTTATTTTTTTCTTATTTCTAGAGTGCGTATGCGCTCACTGTTGTATGGTGGGGCTTTTATTTATCGTTTAGCCTTAGCCTAACAAGTCGCTAATGTAATTCACTTTTCTAGTAGTTTCCAATAAATTAACATTTTTCTCATATTCATATTCCCCTTTGGTTTTCCATTTGCGTTTTCCATGTATGCATGTACATATAGTATGTATATTCTTCGCTTCCAATTTAAGTGATGAACAAATTCATAACCTTAATTTTTTTTCCAACGGAAATTATAAATATACTTACTTACCCCGCTAATTATTCATAATTGAAATAAGTCAACTGCTTAAAATTTCACGAGAAGTTTAACCTACCTCAGGGATGCTTGCGCCGGTATTTGCTCTTGTTGTGCTTGTTGCGGGGTTATTTTTCATGGCACACGGACAAGGATGCTCCGGGCTTAATACGGTTAACAAGCGGCGGGTTAACTTTTTGGCTTAGCATAAATTATTCCTGACTGTTCTGAACGGGAGTCAAACCCCTCGTTTCTTCAATTTCCCCTCTTTCGCGCTTCGTGTGTTTTTTGATGTGGCAGGCACGCATCTTCATTAAAAACCTACACGATGGAAATTAATGAGCACCAAACGTGGCTCCGACTCCCCGCTACTCATCAGATAGGCAATAAACGGAATACCGACACGTGAGACAAATGCATATGAGTTTAGAGACCTTTTAATGGGCCTGCTGGAAGCTGAGGCGAAGCAAGGAAGGTGGCGGATAGCTATTAACATGACAGACACAGACACCGGTCCGAACCGGATGTGTTTACCCTTGGCTGATATCAAATTAGCGCCCAGACAGCAAAAACTCAGCAGCACACACATTAAATCCTATTCAGGCCCCTCTGCGTATACGTAATTCAATATGAGCCTGTTGGTTTTGTGGACCACTCTGCATATGCACAATGTTCGTGCAGCTGACATTTTTGTTTTTTGTTCGATCCATTCGTTGCAAGAAAACTAGATAAAGACGTATGCCTTGCAGATACGCGAAAGTTTACCAAGACTTGTTGTAACTCTTTCAAGTCGGTTGCCTTGTCTTCCGAGGCAGTTGCTCTCTCTTTGGCCTTCCTTGTTCACTTTTGCTAATTAAAGCCAAGACAAAGTTTGAAGAGCTAATTTGTTACGTCTACATCAATAAAAACAAGGTCTAAAGAACGAAAATCGAAAAAAAAGTTATATTAAAAACGGAAATTACTCTTTACCACTGATTTTCTTATCATAAACTGATTAAACAACTTTTTGCTCAGCTTTAAAAAATACAATAATGAATATTTGTCCAAAAATATCTGAATAAACTGTAAATAAATAACTATAAATAATACCTAAGGCATTCAAATTTTCCAGATAGGGTGTAAATCAGATTTCATGACTCGTTAGAACTTCTTTTATGTGCAATTTTGCCAGACCTTCTCATTCAAACTATTGCATATTTGCTTAACTTTAGTGACTAAATCCCTATTACTAAGACGTTGTTAATAATAATAATAGTTAAACTATAATAACTCGATTCAACACATAATTTTAATTATAATTATCTATCGAGCTTAATTTATGTTGAACAGAGTTTATTTTCCATGTTCTCTGCACTAGTTTTTTTGTATCCTAATCCTAAAACTAACTTTGCAGACATGATGCAGATATGTACTTTCAATCATATCAACCACCGGATTGACTTTAGTTGCTATCAACTTTCTAAGCCAGCGTAGTGCCAATCCAATGCCCAGATGAGCAGACTCGCACCCTTATACAGGCCCACAACTTGCATATTCACGAACTTCATTTCCGTTTTCCATTATAGCTGGGAAAATTTCATTTTCTCCCAAACTGATTGGGACAGGACACGGGCCTCGTGCCCGGCACTTTTCCTGCTAGTCCTTTCGTCCTGCCTTTCTGAGTTACAGGTGCGGATGAACGCGAACGAATGTACGGCAGGCAGATTTCTTCGAGGGATGGCAATGGCGATGGGGGCACCAGGTGAAAATGTGTGTATTTTGGCAGCGTGCTGAGTGTTTCGCTTTAGCCGTTTCCTTGGCAACCTGGCTCCCTCCTCTTTTTTGGAATCTCCTCCTGGCTGATTGCCTTTTAATTAGTTGTAAGCTGATTATGCAAATCAAACCAAGACCACAACAACAACTGCAATAAACAGCATATATGCTTATGATATATAGTATCGATTTAGCTTAACTTTAGCCGCACATTGGAGATGGAAAAGTTGTAAGGCCCTGCCAAGCGTGATATTAATGTTTAATGCTACAGTAAAACATTTTCAAATGAGATTTTTCTCTGTTTGGGATTCTCAAATTTAAGCAAATAAGCATTTAGCTGATTCCATTGAATGATTTTGGAAATTATAGGGGCTCCTGACTTGTAAGGATAATTATTATTCTTAAAAAATAGGGTGGGTTTAATTCCATTACGATATTTGAATTTTCAGTTTTTACGTAAATATGTTAAGGGATTCCTTTATGAGATGGAAATTGAAAGTAATTTATTTAATTTAATTAACATCATCATTTTTCTCGTACAATAACAATTTTTGACCTAATCCGTTAATAATAATCGAACCAAAAATCCAGAGTTTACTTTAGTTACTATAAGCTTTCTCCTAACGCTCGCATTTTTCTTGTCTCTTGATTTATGTATATTTAATAATTCAGACTTTATCACACCAACCAGCAGAAACTTCCTCCGAAGCTGGGAATGTTTTTGCCACGAATTCGCCCAAAAGCCTCCCAGAACTCACTTACTCATGTGACTGAACATAAAAATTCGGCATTCCACTTGGCTGCCACTGTTTGAGGAATGGCACCGAAAGAGGCAGACACTGTGGGCGAAAGTCCAGAGGGCGGGAGTGCGAAAAAAAAGAAATATCACTTACAGACATAAAAATGCAAATTAGATGAGAGATATGCTGCAGTCCAGCTGGGAGTCGGAGGATGACATCTGTGGACCACAGAAGCCAAAAGGAAAACCGAGGAAAACTTTAATACGACGCCGAAATCAAGAATGAATTATTGGAGCAGCACACTGCTGGCCATCTTTTTAGGCCAAGTAGATTATTAGCCATAGCTTGGGGGGGAAAAGCGACGCTAAAGAGAATGTCTGTAGAATGAAATTGTTCTGGCCATAGATTTTCTCAATATTTTTACGATTTTGGGTGAACATTATCGACACGTGCGCCCTGTGATTTATACAATGAGCAACCAAACATTTGAATAATTACATAATCGCATGAATCAATGAAAGCGAGAATTATAATAATATAATAGGCAAAATTTCATTTAAACTTTGGGCTAATACTTCTTATCTGGTAAAGCCTAAAGAAATTTGGCAGCCTGCAGTTGACCTGCATGAAATATGAAAAAAAAAACTTAATTTCTTTGATTTTATACCTCAACTAAATATCAGAATGAGAATCAAAGATAATTTTCCAATAACAAGCTGTTTTCATTTTCTTGCTGTCAATCAAAAACAGTCGAGAACATTTCACTAAGTCACATTTCTTTCACCTGTTGCTGCAAGGTGAGATTGAGATTGAGTGGCCGTCTCAGCAGTTTAACGGTTCACTGCGCACACACGTAAAGCTGGAGGAGCACAGGAGGCCCAGAGCAGCAGGCACAGATGGTTGGAGGCTGGGGAAAGGCCATTCAAGTGTCAAATGTGCCGAACTAGAAAAGTTCCAATAAAGATGAGAACGGAAAAGGAAGGGAATCGGAATTGAATTTGCCTGAAGATACTTGTGCCCCGTCGTTATTTCGTATACGAGTAAGTTCGTTCGCACACATTTTCAAACGCGTGTGTAAGCGTTCAGAGGCAAAAGCTGTTAAATTTTAAGATTCTGCCTCCTGGCAAATTTCATGCCTGTGGTTAAAGTGATTATCATTATAGCCAACACCCAAGCAACCAAATTCATGGAATTCGAATGTGTTCCATACAAGTCGAAGTGGCGATTACACTTTTGAAAATCAACAAATAAAAGTATCGCTAAAACACAAGAAAGGCATACTAACTTTGGGACCCTTGCAGACTAGTTGCCCCAGTTCAAAGCATAAATAATGATAAGCATTAGAGTTATGCTTAAAGAACTGCTTAATTTTAGCCGTACATTGGAGTTAGAAAAGTTTTACGACCCTGCCAAGCGTGGGAACAATGTTTCAATGTTAAACCCTTTTCAAAAGAGATTTCTCTCCGTTTGGGATTGTCAAATGTAAGCAAATAAGCATTAAACTTATTCCGTTGAATAATTTTTAAAATTATAGGGGTGCCTGACTTGTAAGGACAATTATTATCCATGAAAAAAAACTGTGGGTTTATTTCCATTACGATATTTGAATTTTAAGTTTGTAGGTTCCTTAATGGGTAGAGATTCCTCTATGAGTTGAAAATGGAAAATAATTTATTTTATTTAAACAACATCATCATTCTTCTCGTAAAATAACAATTTTGACTCAATCCGTTAATAATAAACAAACACCAAATTTGGCTAATATAGTATAAGCGTTCTCCCAGTTTTCCTATGACAGCTATAGTTTTCCTAAGGTCTGCGTCGGAAAGCTTGATAAATATGAGTATTCCTCCACCTTTGCGTGGCAAACTTCTTGGGAAAACTTGAATACTCTCTGGCAGGGTATAAAAAGCTTGACATTATTCGCTCACGTGCCAGAATGAGGGAGTTTCATTGTTATGAGAATTGTTGATGGGACAAGCTCATTTTACGTTTATTAACTTGATAACCAAGAGATGAGAGAGTTAGAAGGGGTGGACTTGGGGTGTACATAACACCCGATGACACCGAAAATATATTTCGTTTATTTTTAGACTTCCACGGTGGCTGATAAGAGAGCTGATTGCAAAGCTAACCACAAGCATGACCCCCACGATAGGTGTTCACCCGCCACCCTTTGACGCCTCAGTTGAGCCCGCATGGATTGCATTAATTATAGTACTTTCATCTTTTTTTGTGTTTTCACTTCATTTCCTGTGTTTGCCCGCCACTTGTCGATTTGTTTATTTCCACGTCTTCCCCTTTATTGATTAGGTTAATCACTCTTGCTTCTGATAAGTCTTTATGACAGGATAAGGGGAATGGAACAGGAAAATGACTGCGATTGCCTCCAATTATTAACAGTTGATAACAGTTTGTGGTAATTTTTGTCGATAACCAGCACGTGTCCTTCAGCCTTAGCTTGAATATTGCACAATATATTAAATATCCTAACAGAAAAGTTAATTCTAATATATGGTAAGTTAGTTGCAAATCCATTCATCTCTTATGCATAGACTAATTATACAAATTTAAATAAAAAGTCAAAATGGTTGAATTACTTAACGTGATTTAAATGTTAAGCAGAGACAATTATATATGCTTCAATACATCAAAATTTATAAGATAAAATTAATTCTATAGAAAATGATTTACAAATTCTGCATTCCAACTGCAAATGCGTTATAGACCCAAATTTTCTCTAATATTAAGTTCGTTGAATTCACTATTTACAGCCATAAGTCAAAAGCTAAAACTGCATTTCCGACCCAAGGCAGTCAATACACAATATATATGTACAAATATAAACCAATAATCCGACGCCTCCGCAGTGACACATTCATCAGGAGATGCCTCCGTGAAAACTTTGGTCTTTTGTCACGCCTTTTTCTTTTCTTCAAAATCGTATAAAACTTTCACGGCGTTTTCCATTTGTTTTCATTTTCCCCTTTTCAGTTTTCGTTTTCATTTTGTTTTGTTTGCTGCGGCTTTTGCCAAATTCCAACGCTTCAACGCGCCTATAGTAGGGGTTGGATAAGAGGAAATATACAAAAAAAAACTGCCAGAAATGGGAAACAATAAAAATCGAAAAGGCTTTTCTCGACCTAACTCTCATTTGCATAGAATTTGGCTTGGCTAAACAGAAAAAACTTTTAGAACAAATCTTTGGTTGATTTTCCTCTTAAAGCATACTTTTTGGCCCGCCATTTTTTTATTCATTGCTTTATTTTATGTGGCTTTTATGCGTTTTTGATGGACCACATAAAACTACTTATGAAATAGCAGAAGCAACTTTTTTTATGCCTCACATATGCGATATTTTTGGTTGCACTTTGCCTGGCCATCTCATATGTCTTATGGCCACGAATTTATTTTTATGGCATTGCCGCCACCCCACAGTTTCCCCTAAATGGCGAAGTGAATTCTGCCCATCGTAAACGTTAAAACAAAAAAAAAACATTGTGGAGTGGGCTGGAATGCTTTCAACGACATTTCAAATAAATCAATAGAGGAGCTGATAAATCACAGTTCCGCTCATTGATTAGCTAACGACGCGCCTGTAATTTCCCTGGATGTGCGAAAAAATGTGTTCAACGGGAAATTAAATTTTCTTTGATTTTGGGGTTTCAAGGAAAAAAAAAGAAGTGAAACCCCGAAAAAGTAAAATTCAAGCCTCAGCAATAGGAAATTTCAAAGCATAAAATCAATATTTAAATTCGATGTTTTAAAATAATTTTAATATTTCAATTATTAAATAATATCGAATTTTATTGGATTAATATACTCCAAATTCAATTATATACTTAACTAATGTTGTCGCCAATTTAGAAGGATGAATGCATACGTTTACTACCAATCTAAGAAGCCAAGGAATTCATTATATTTCAATCATGTTTTATCTTCTAAATGTATTTTTACAGTATTGTATTACAATTATTTTAATATTAAAAGAGAATCAAGCTAATCATGACAACTTACCAACTGCGATGACAATCGGGTTTTTAAAATCTACTTTCACTTTTCTCCGCCTCCTGATTTTGTTTAATATTTAATGGGGCACGTTTCTTAAATTTTTGCTTTGTTGTTCTTGTCTCGCGAGTCTCGTCGCCAAGCACATGCACATATATTATTTATATGTTCTGGTGTTATTATTTATTCTTTATTTACGACATTTAATTTTATATTTATGTACTTTGATTTCCATTACGCGTTCCGGACCTGAGGCGCGCTTAACCTGCTCAGAAAGAGAAAGCGGAATGTGGGAATGGGGATGAACAAGAAATACATATTAAGGAGCCCGCGTTGCCCATATAATTTCGTTTTATTTGATTTGATTTCATTTTTTGCTGCGTATTTTTATTTCCGTTTGGTTTAGCGGGATTTGAGCGTCCACGGGGAGGCCGTGCGAAAAATGAATCTCAGTCCGTAATATAAAGTGATTCGGATCTCGTTGCTTGAATTCAAAATGTTTGGGAGCTCTTCAATTAAATTGCCTGAAAAATTGATGTGCTTAGCATAACTTTGGGGAACTCCCACCATGCTTATTCTTTACTTTCGCCTTTACCATTTTTTGCAAGTCCTTGCTCCTTGCTCTCAGCAATGCAAACAAAATATGAAAGACAAAAGTACGTTCCTGGTATACCCTAACTTAATTATTTTTACGTTCTGAAACATTGAACAATTATTTATTCTTCTATTAGTGGAATACCCCAAACCAACTTTTAAATATACGCATTGTATATTTGAATATGGCCATTAAGTGGTAATAAATTTGTAATTTCTTCCACTCCCAACTCCTGCGCAAATTGAAATTACCCTTTATAAGGGGAATACAAAATCTGCCTACTGCTGCTGAATTATTTTCATTAAAATGTTGGTTCGGTAGAAGGTCCTGCGCTTTTGCCGCCTCTGTTTACTTCCTGCCTAGCGATGCTAGCTTGAATTAATTGCGCAATTTAACTGGTTTTGCTGGCAAATCGCATTATAAAGTGGTTTTTGATGTTGCCCCCTCGGAGGCTTTTACTGGAGCAGGTGCAACAGGGACAAAGTTGGTAAAGAAACGGTTGACTTCGTCCACCAGGCGTATGCTTAATAACGCTGGCACGCGTTCGAGGAGCACAATAATTCGAACTGTGAAAATTCCTTGAGGGAATTAATAGCACAATTAATTTTTGCTTAGTTTTGAGATGCAGATTATACAAGAAGTCCAATTGTAGTTTTCCATAATTTTAAATTCGACACTTGGTTTTGTGGAGATGTTAATCGAATCAATAATTAAATTAACTTTATAAAGACTTAGATAAACGTTAAAGTTTCATTATAATTATGCCGAATGATTTATTTTCACAAAAAATGTCGTTGATGCAGCCATATTAATTATATTAACTTATTTTGATATAAGCGATTTGATTGATATTTTCGAATTTTAGAACTTGTATTCATTTAAGAATAACTTCCAATTTTAGTTTCAAACCGATCAACAAAGTGAAGTTCAGATGCCAAGCGTAAGGACAACCGACTGTCGCAAACTGCGAATAGTGAATGACAAGTTCACTTTTTGTCGGGTCGCCTGCCAGGACGTAGTAGCTGCGAATAGTTGCCACTCGCTGGTGAGTTATTAAAAAACCAACTACTGACACCGAGGAGCGGCGACAACGGAGCGCACTTTGGATATTCGTCGAGGAGGCGGCGGCGGCGGCGGCCGAGGATGTGAGTTCGGGGTCGGATCCAAACGTAACCGCACGCAACGTGCAACAGCCGCCAACTGATGGTCTTCATCTGCCACTGGCAAGTGCGCACCCACACAGACGCCGCATGAACACTGCACACACACACTGACAGCCACGCACTCACACAGATACCACGCGTTTGTTGATAACAGTCTTCGAATTTCGAGTTCGAGTCGTCAGCTGCTGCTGCTTCTGTTTTTCTGTTTTTCCTGCTGCCGCTGTGCCTTCTCTTTGTATACAAACAGAGGCAGAGCATCCTCCGGCCTCTGGCACCATCAACACCCACAAATGCCACCCAGCAAGCAGTCAGCACCACCGACCACGCCAACCACGCTCACCATGTTGCATATTCGGCGCCCACCAAACGCATGCGCCGCCCAGTAGGCAACACTTTTGTACAAGGTATTTACGCGGAAAGCGTAGGTTTGTCCGTTGGAGGAGGCTATGTTCTTAACCAAGACTTTAGCATTGGCCAAATATTTTGTGTTAATAAATACCTCGCGATTGTTTGTGGATAAGCCAAACTCATATACATTAAATGTTATGAATAATGTTGAATAACAAACTTATAATTCATGAAATTGGTATGCGAAGGATTTTGTTCTTCTACTACTACTGAGCATCTTTTAGTCGGGTGACTCCTTTCCAGTGACTTGGCTGCTTTTGCCGCATCAACGCAATCAACGCAACCTCGACGCTGTGGAAGCTTCTTTCGTTGTTATCTTTATTGCCCTGCAATATTTCGACAGCGCGCCTCTTGGCATGGAAAAGGCGGGGGGGAATGGAGTGAGTTGGTATGGGTATGGGGTGCCATGACATAAATTAGTCACATTTGACTTGGATGTCCCTTAACCTTAAGTCTGTTAAGTTAAATATCCTCTCATTGCCTTCGCCGTGGGCTCTGGCCTCTGTGTGTCAGCTTTCAAAGTTGGCTGAATGAAGTTCACGTGCCCGGCCATGGTCGCTAATGAATTATGGTCAAGTTTTTAATTAAGCTCTTTATGGCGTGGCAAAAGCACTTGTCCTCGATTATTTTCGTTCATTCATAGTTCCATGACAGTGTTTAGCATGATAGTTGTGTATTATGTTATTGGGTTGGCACAATTCGCCACTATCGATCAAAATGAATAGAATATATCTTTCGATTCCCAAATCAAGGCATAATGAATTTAAGTTTGAAGAAAAAATATATGGATATATAAAATATATATATCCGGAGGCGTAGCGAGGGCAAACTTGATCTGCGTGGGATATTTAGAAGTCAACATTTGTAAAATGATCGACGGATGGACGTTGTCCGGTCTCGACTCAGCTATATCATCATTTTATTTGGTCGTAGATGCGTCCTTCTCCCTGTGACATAAATTTGCATGAAAACACGCATTTACCCTAAGAGCAACGAGTTTAATAAGACATTTCTTGAATTAAATATTCATAGTTTTAAATTTAAAATTTAATTTTTTGTTAAACATTTCAGGCTCATTTAAAGCTAATGCCACAGGACTAGAGAAAAATCCATAACTGCTGAGAATAAGGAAATGCATTTGCTTTATATAAAGAAATTAATGAACAAATTTGGGAATCATACGGATATGTTGGCTGTTGAGAAAGGGACTGCTGGGATTTGACGACGGGATTGATGAGCTTAAGGTCAAAGTTAAGCTAGAGCTGGCCGTGGAGATGGAAAGAGTTGCAAATGCCAGGGATAATCAAGCTTTTAAAGTTTAAATTGCTGTATAAGACCAGTTTTAGTTTCTACGTACATATAATTTAATTTATTTGAAATTCCATTGAAAATAGCCGTTTTATACAAAACAATTATCAAACTTTGGTCCTTGACCCAGGAATTCTGCCGAATTACAATTGGCTTTGCACCGCCCACAAATGAAAAAGCAAAACTGTGTGAGTTTTGTTTTTTTTTGTTTTTGGCAATAACTACAGGCACAGCCCAAAGCAACTGGCGAGTCCCTGCGACTGTTGTCCCTGCAGAAAATTGCAGAACTAACTAAGTCGAGGTTAAAAGGGATGTAAAGGGAGGGAGGGCAGGGTAAATGAGCTTTATGCCGGCCAAAATGATTTACAGATTGGACCCTCCAACAAGAATCCGTCACAAACAGAATAAGAGTTGTGGTTGCTCTTATTACTATATAAAGGGTATTAGCAGGGTATGCTTGTTAAATGAAAATCTGAGATTGAAATTGAATCAAAGTGCTACTTTTAAAATGTATTCAGGTATTTTTGTATTAAAATAAGGGTTAATATGCCTTCTTAACTTGATTCCCGAAATACAAAAATTGTTCAAAGTTTAATTAAACACTGACAATGTGTACATATATATAAAATCCTAAAGCTCCCCAAGATTAACAGTTCCAAATGAAAATATTGGTCCACAAGGGTATTAAAAGCGTTGGTCTTCAAATATGGCATTCAATTCCTGTTTTTCCATTTTGTCTGTTATCAATGGATATTTATCAAGGACACAATGCAAAAACAGCTTCAAAGACATTCAAAGCAGACGTTTCCGTCCGTCAGAGATATATATATAAAGAGAGAGGTAAAATTTCAGAGCTTAAAGGCGAGAAGAAATAATAATAAGCAAATGCCTTTTGACCTTGTGCACAACACAGAATGTCAATTGACGCTACAGCGCCACCTGGCGACAGAATGACAGTCATTCATCTCACTACAATCTATCTCTCTTTCTCTCTCTCTCTATCTGTCTTCCACTCTTCACTCAATCTCAAATCTGTCAAATTATACATTTGCATATGAAAAATTACTCTCGGCGAAGGAAAGGAGAACGATATTGCAATATTTGTGGTCAGCAGGTCACTCAAATGACCCAGTTCTGAAACTTCGCATTTTCCATTGGTAAATGGTTGTCTGTTCTTTGAAATTGTCAGTTAATTAACAAACAAGAAACAATAAGGTATAAGTTATAGTGCTCCGTTTTAAATGTAAAATACTCAAACAGATATTTCTAATGAAAGAATCAGTTATTTTTTAAAATCCCCAAATTATGTCACTCGTTCCCAATCTTCCTATCTGCAACAGAAAGAAAGGTTGATGAAAACTAACAGATCAACTTGACTGGTGACGCTGAATATGAATATTTACATATACAAATATATATATTCACATATATACAATATTTATTTATAGGGTCGGAGATGTCTCCTTCACTGAGTCACAAATCTTGGGGCCAAATTCGATTACCCTCTGCAAGGGTATAAACACGAAAACGCAGGCTAGGAAAACGGAAAATGGTGAAGAATGGTTAGAATTGCGTGTCCATCTTCCACTTTTAATCGAGGTTAAGTGAGCGGACATTAAATTGTTTATAGAGCAAGGTTAGCTTACTACGAACTGTTCAAATTTGTGTGAAATATGAGTATTAATGCGACAACTGAATGGAATCGAAGGTTAACTCTGCGATGGTCGGTTATGGGTCTTAATAGATACCAAACAAAATTGGGTCAAGGTAAAAATAGGAAATTGAAAACATTAATATAAAATTTGGGTGTACATTTTTTTAAAATAATGGTTTTATCACTTATATTTGTTATATTAAACCGTTGTAGTAATTTTGTATCCACATGTCTTATACTTGTTCTTTTTACACATTTTTATATTAATATTAACTAATGAAATAAATATGCAGTTAGAACAAAAAATAATTATTACACAATATAATGTAAAACCGTCCCTACGCGAACATAAATAAATTAAATAAATTCAAGCTTTCTCATTTTAAAATCAATTTTACTTCTATTTAAAATAATTTTAATTGATTACAATACTTACTGTCATTTCGCACTTAGCATTTTACTATTTGCAGTTAAACCTAAATTTTGCGATCGCATGTTTTTTGTAAATATGTTAAAGCCTACCAATAGGAAAATCCAAATGCTATCAAAACATTAAAAAAATGTGTTTCCTATTTTTCTTAGATTAAAAATGTTAAAAGTGTCGGGGCAAACAAATTTTGAACCTTGCGCCCATTTTGTGCTGGCGAATAGATTCCCAACATAAGTATATGCAATTAGATTAATATAAGCCTTGCTAATATTAATATTTTGTATTTTTATGTTTTCTGCCAATTCAAAGTACAAATTTCAATTAAATCTAATACAAATTGTTGGGAATTTCATATTTAACCAAATCTAGTATACTCTTATCGGCTGCAAAAAGGGTCACACGCTTTCCTTGTTGCTCTCTTCTAGCATAGAGTAAATAGCTATTTACTGTATGGTGTTACCCGATTGTTTCAATACCCTCTATGTAAATTAACATTGGCTTAACAGCTAAATGTAAACCAAGAACTTTCCCGCTTTCCCTTCCAAGTGTCAACAAGCGGCGGCGTTTTCCAAAGTGCAGCACATCCCAGTCTGGAAGATTAATTAAATATGTATAATTGTCAATATTAAACATATGCACATGAATGAAGTGGTTATTTTGATGACGCAGTCTCCGGATCTAAAACCTATAGAAAAGCTTTTAAAGGACGTTAATCGACATGTCAAATATTACCGCATTGGTATTAACAATTAACAATAAGCAAAGCTAAGGAGTTTAATATAACGACAAAATGTGACCCAAACAAAATGTTACCCGATAAATTGCGGAAGCGCTTCCGCAATTTCTAATTTTCCATTTATGTTACTTTACATTGATTTGAATCGGGTAACATTTTGTTCGTGTCACGATTCTTGTAGATATTGAGAGTACAAAGTGTCTCTCGCGAGAGAGAACATTTCTCTCAACGTCGACAGCGACCGAAATAAGGCAACTCAACAAAACAACAAATTCAATTCAAAAAAAATTCGACGCGAAAGTTAACGGACGGAACCTGCTGTGAGCAAATTAAAATAGCTGACAAAAATTTAAATAAAATATTCGAACGCGGTAAAAACTCGATTAAATTAATTTGTTACATAGACCGGCAACTGGTATAGCTTTAAGGTGAATTTTCCATTAGATCGAATAGAGAAATATAATTCACAGCTGTGTGCAATTCACGCCCATGCTAAATAAACAAATTAAGTTGTCTGTAAAGTCGGCTGCTTTTGCAGTTGGCGCCAAGGCGGCGCTTCAATATATAGCAACATATTCCAGATTTGCACTACCTGCTGGAAAGTGATAAACGGGAAACATAAACAAAAATCGTTGATAAGCGGGACTGCTATCAATGCGCCGGCCGCATGAAATAAACCAAAAAAAAAAGCTACAACAAATTCTTCGCTCTCTTCCGCTCACGTAGCGGGAATGCGAATGCAGCAAAAACAAATTATCAACTTAAACTCGTTGAGCGGGTTGAAATAATAATAAAAAACAAATACAAAATACAAGAAACTACCAACAATGGTGAACAATTTTAACTCAGAACGATGTCGCGGCACCAGCACTGCCACTGACCTTTATTTGACTTTCCGCCGCTCTCTGGCAATGAAAAAATATCTCTGCCCCAAACACACAACATCAGTGGCATACGCAGGATTTTGTCGTGGGGGTCATGTTTGAGCGGCCAAGACGGTAATATTGAAAATGTATTTTCCAAATATAAGGACTATTTCGAACTGGTGCAAATATTTGTTTTATACAAAATATTAGTATGCAAATCAGTTATTGATATATGTAATTGAATATATTTGGAAATAATACATCTTGATACATCTTCATGCAAGTTTTCTTATGCGTAAAATACCATTTTTTGCTGAACATATCTATGTATTTCTTTTTGGGGTAAATTGAACCCCACAAAGCATGTACAGCCTACGCCACTGTCGCACAGCCGATATTTAAGGTCTCTCAGCTGCTTGTAGTTGTTGTTGGCGGAGGTGCTTCTCTTGGTGCTCCCTTCAGTTCTTGTTGGTGGAGTTTTGTTGCAGCCTCGTGAGCGAGTGCGTGTGCGTGTGCGAGCGAGTGCGGTAGAGAGTCTTAATTTTCACCTCCCTCATCGTTCATCGGAACCAATTGAATAAAAATTATAAGTGTAAGAAATTGTCAGTGAGTTCAATTGCCAAGAATTCGAGGGAACTCGTGCCCAAATGTCAAGCGAACAATTCTTTCGCCACTTTTACTTTTTCCCACGTACCTGCGTTAATTGCTTATCCCATCAAACCCACTTGAAGTGATGAGTTTCTCCTTCTTATTATAGCAACTGCAAGTTCTATAATCCACCCGACAAGTTGTTAAGCTGGAGTATAATTATTGGGTCCCCACTGATTAGATAGGCTGTGGGTGATCTGGAAATTATATTGTGTTTTATAGCTTTTTTTTTTTGGTTTTTTTTATTGTCAAGTGGGATACATTTTAGTTATTTAAAATATAAATTATCAATTCTCTTGAGTACATGAATTTGTTAAAATAAAATGTCGTCAACATTTTTGGAATGAAATATTTCTGACTGTTATTAATTTTTGGAAGCCTTTAGATATTTTTAGTAAGTTAAATTTTGTTTAAATTTCGATCTATATTACGGCATTTCCTCTCCCAATTTGTGACGATGTCAATGAATTCGTTTGGCAACCTTTCGTGTATACATATGTTTGTATGTATATATGCGGGTAAAATTGGCAAACTCATCTTTGCCGGATGATGCTGGCCATTTCCGAGTTCCCAAAATAGACCCAGAAACCTAGAAGAACGTTCGCCCATCTACAAGTGCGAACATAAATGCATGCGCCAGCCGCTGAGTGTCAAGGACATCGGCTATGCCGCCTAGCAGCGGCTTATCAGAGCCATAAACAGAACCGATGCAACTGCATTCGGTTGATAGTGGATCGATCGCACCCAATGCGCGGTGATGCAACAAATGCCGGCGTGTGATGACAATGACCAGCCCAATGACCAGGCACTCGATGCACTGAAAAACATTTGTAGGTTTTTTTACAAACAAAGAAACTGGCATAAATCGGCTACAGAATTTAATCAAATCGGAAATCACGGCCAAATGAACACAAATCGGAATAGAAATGAATATTAAAAGTACTATGGCCAAATACTAGATTATTTTTCTCAGTACTCAAGTGTAAGGCGATAAGAAACGGTAGCTTGTAATGTGGGTCAAGCCGGTGGCTAAATTTAGTTGACACTATCAGTTCACAACGAGAGCCTCAGCGGAGAGGTTCAGCTATAATCCGGCGGCGCCTAGATCAGAGCAGTCCCAGCATATCAAGATTATGCGCAGACAACAATCCTATCGATTTGAAGATGAGGAATCCACCTCCTATGCTTTGAGGGTGCAGTTTGCAAATAGGGAAACCCTTTACAAAAGTAATTGGAAATGAATTAATTTGTATTATTTTAAAATGTAATTGCAGATGAATCGTCGATTTTCGAGAGTGGAGTCCGGGGCGGACTTGAAGGACTACTTCGATCGGGGTGACATTGCCTCCCGGGAGAATCGCTGGAACTTCGAGGTGGCCTGGGAGGTGGCCAACAAGGTTGGCGGCATTTACACGGTTATCCGATCGAAGGCCTATGTGTCAACCGAAGAGATGGGAGAGCAGCTGTGCATGATGGGCCCGTACAAAGAGAACTGCGCCCGCACCGAGATGGAGGAAATGGAGTTTCCCAGGGGCAATCCATTGCTGGATGCTGTCAACGCCCTGCGATCCCGTGGTTACAAAATCCACACTGGTCGCTGGCTAGTAGATGGTAATCCCCAACTGATCCTGTTCGATATTGGATCCGCTGCCTGGAAGTTGGATCACTTCAAGAATGAGATGTGGGAGAAATGCCACATTGGAATACCTCATCTGGACATCGAGACCAACGATGCCATTATCCTCGGATTCATGATCGCCGAGTTCCTGGAGGAGTTTCGCAACTTTGCCGTCACCTATTCGGAAAACAATGAGCTGAGTCCTCCACGGATTGTAGCGCACTTCCACGAGTGGCAAGCTGGCGTGGGATTGATTATAATTCGCACTCGTCAGGTGGAAATCGCCACCGTTTTCACTACTCACGCCACATTGCTTGGTCGCTATCTGTGCGCTGGAAACACGGATTTCTACAACAACCTGGACAAGTTTGCTGTGGACGAGGAGGCAGGAAAACGGCAGATCTACCACCGATACTGTCTGGAGCGAGGGGCCACCCACTTGGCTCACGTGTTCACCACCGTCTCGGAGATTACGGGATTCGAGGCGGAGCATTTGCTCAAACGCAAACCGGACATCATCACGCCCAACGGTCTCAACGTGAAGAAGTTCTCGGCCATCCACGAGTTCCAAAATCTGCACGCCGTCGCTAAGGAGAAGATCAACGAATTCGTAAGGGGACATTTCTACGGGTGAGTTTGGCTACAGAATGATAATCGAGGCTAATCTACCCCAATACTTACTTTTCACATATAATGCAGATTCTTATTTAACGATTCTATAAGCAGCTATATTTTTAAACATTTTAAATGTCTATATTCAATCTTAGGCGGAAGTTAGTTCGAACTTTTTAATGTAATAATGAATTCACCCTTGACTTAAGATTAATCGATCGAAACCTGACTTTTTATAATCTTGATGCCTAATCACTTGAGTTCGAGCTTAGACCGCGTCAATGTCAACATAGAAATTAGTTTGCATATATGAAAGAGTCTGAGGAAATGGAAATTAAACCAATAGTAATGTAATGTCCTCTTTTTCGACAGACACATGGACTTTGATCTAGACAAGACCTTGTACTTCTTCATCGCGGGTCGCTATGAGTTTGGAAACAAGGGCGCCGACATCTTCATCGAGTCGCTGGCCCGACTGAATGCAATGCTGAAGCACGAAAAGCCAGACACCACGGTGGTGGCCTTCCTCATCTTCCCCACCAAGACGAATAACTTCAACGTGGACTCGCTTCGCGGTCATGCGGTGATCAAACAGCTCCGTGACACGATCAATAATGTGCAGCAGGCGGTGGGCAAGCGGATGTTCGACACGTGCCTGAAGGGGCACATACCCAACGCAGACGATCTGCTGCAGAAGGACGATCTGGTGAAGATCAAGCGCTGCATGTTCGCCATGCAGCGTGATTCGATGCCGCCGGTAACCACGCACAATGTGGCTGATGACTGGAACGATCCGGTGCTGGCCTCGATCCGTCGGTGTCACCTGTTCAACTCTGTGAACGATCGTGTGAAGATGGTCTTCCACCCGGAGTTCCTCACATCCACGAACCCCTTGTTTGGCATCGACTACGAGGAGTTCGTCCGTGGCTGTCATTTGGGAGTCTTCCCCTCGTACTACGAGCCCTGGGGATACACTCCGGCCGAATGCACGGTGATGGGCATTCCTAGCGTGACCACCAATCTGTCCGGCTTTGGCTGCTTTATGCAGGAGCACATTAGTGACCCGAAGTCCTACGGCATCTACATTGTAGATCGTCGCTACATCGGCCTGGAGAACAGTGTGCAGCAGTTGTCCAGCTTCATGATGGAGTTCTCGCGCCTGAATCGCCGCCAGAGAATCATCCAGCGCAACCGCACGGAGCGATTGAGCGATCTACTTGACTGGCGCACCCTTGGCATTGTTAGTATTTTAAAGATATATAAGTCATTAATTGGAGTTTTTCTAAATCCGGTTATAGATTACTAACTAGCATATTTAACTAAATTTACCATACTTTCATTTGCAGTACTACAGACAGGCCAGGGTTAAAGCCTTGCAGGCTGTTTATCCAGACTATGTGGACGAATTAAGTCTTTACGGATCGCGCAACAACTTGATCTTCTCGCGACCGCATAGCGAGCCACCCAGCCCTACCTCATCGCGTAAGTGGAATGGGGAGTAGAGTGATTGTGAATCTCGCAAATAAGTTTGTACACAAAACTCGAATGCTAGCGTGCAACTATTGACAATGTTTCGTCAACTAAAAATCTAAGAGTTGACTATATTGCCTTAAAAAAAGATTTTAACATTCCCTGGCATTGTTACACTTAGTTAATATATATGAAACAATTTTATATAAATATTTTAAATTAAATAAATGACAAATCGCAGCATATTTTAAAGTTATAATTTATACATCTGTCTAAAAGTAAGCAATAAAATCTTTTATTTTGACAATAAAATGTATATGTAACTTGAGTATATATATATTGAAGAAAGCATGTAAAAAGTTATTGAATACTTTCAGACAACGCAAATATTAAATGCATTTTTGGTTGCAAATGTTATCCTTATTATTATTAAATACCTTTCAAATTATGTTTATTATATTTCGATTTTAATCCGAATCTTTGAACACAATTTTATCATCAGGTCACACCACACCAGCTCCATCGGTGCATGGATCAGATGACGAGGACTCCGTGGACGAGGAAACTGAACTCAAGGAATTAGGCATCAAGTAGGGCCTGTCCCAGCTGATGGCTTTTAAAATTGTAGCCAACGAACCAACTTCACATAAACGCGCAATATTACCATAAGTTCTAAAAGTGTTGATTCACCACTACTGTTCAACAAACGATCGCCGAAGAGGAGAAGCATACGAAACTATCTACCTGCAATTGAAATGCCAGAACTAATGTTTTCACATCCAATCAAATTATTATATATGTATTCCCACATCGCAAGCATCTGCTGGAGGAGCGGAGGCATTCGAGAATGGGGATGAAAGATTTTAATAAACGTTGTTTAGTCTATAGGGAGAACAAGGTATCCCTTGCTCCAAGCCCTGCCTATAAAAATAAATCGTTATTTAAAGTAAACTAAACAAAATGGTCGGGACTTAATTGCACACTAAAGCTAATGAGCTACCACGCTATTTTAAACAGAAATTTATATTTTTTGTATTTATTGATTTTGTTAGCCTCTTATGGTGATGTTATTGTTATATTATTTTGAGAAACTCATGGCATGACAACAGAAAATAAGTCAGATTAAAACCTAAAAGTTTCAAATTCGTCTTTTAAAGGAAAAAGTATAATTTTGTTAAATTTGATTCTTATTCGAATTAGTTTTCGTCACAAAATTGTATATTCCTATTTTTATACCCTTGCAGAGTGTATTATAAGTATTAGTATATAAGTTTGCAACGCAATGAAGGAGACATCACCGACCCCATAAAGTATATATGGTTGAGTCGAGTCGATGTTGCCATGTCCGCCTGTCTGTTTCTACGCAAACTTGTCTCTTTTTTTAAGACTATCGGGCAGAAACGTTGCACCAACCATTTTATCTGTTGCTGGTAGTAACGCCATAGAAACGATTTGAAAAAAATGTCGTAAATTCGAAATTTTTGAAGATTATTGATTAATTCTTTATAAATAACTATTAAATAATTATGTTAACCTATTCTAAAAGTCTTATCAAAATGAATGGCTCATTTTCTCTCATCGTTCCTAAGACAGCTATTGGTTATAGGAGTCCGATTTTGATAAGACTTTTAGGATAGGTTAGGACCATAAGTCTGGTGTCTATCATTATAATTAATTCATTCTTGAACAATTTACTTTTCATAGACATTGAATCTATTTAAAAAAATTAAAATCGGACCACTATATTGTATTGCTGCCATACAAACTACTTGGAGGCAGCTGGTCTGCAAGGGTATTCTAAGATATTATAAGTGCAATAGTATGTATCAGGGATAATGTAGCTTTCCGAAATTTTTAAGGAATACATATCAGTGAATAACATCCATAGACGAGTCGATGGAAGCGTTCCGTTTGTCTGTCACCTTAATCATGCTTAAAAAAATATTTAAGTCCGATTGTCGGCAAACTATATACCCCATAAAACCGAGTATGCGGGTCTTAACATATTAACAGACAATCTTCAATGTGTATTACTTAATTAGCTTGCTCTTCATAAGAAACAGATGTTGTTTAACAAAAAAAAGGGGTTTCAGTAGTTTAGCTTTATTAATATTATTCTAAATATGAATTGAGAAACGAAATTCCATTGAATATTAACCAGATAAAGTGTCAGAAAGTTTTACTGAAAATCTCAGGAGCCTGTAGTTATTCCAGAAACGGTTCAGTTGTCATTATGCTTGCGTTTGCTGTAGGCTGATCGCACAAAGTTGCGACGATTGTGACGCCGTCTTCTTCGTCGTTGGGCCGGAACTCCATACTCCGGCTCGGAACTGTAATCCTCGCCAGCTCCGGGCGCCTGTTCCTGATGAGCTGGTGGTCCAGGCTCTCGGCCCTTGTCTTTCTCCTCCATGCATTTTTCTATGTCGTCATCATCGCATAAAATCCACTCATCGTCTCCTGATCCCGAGATCCCAAGATCGTTATCTCCGTTGCTGCCTGCGCCGTTGTTAACTTTGTCATTATTAGTTATATAGTTGTTGGGAGGGAAGCTGCCGTATGGAGGATATGGCATGTATGGATTGAAAGCAAAAGGAGCACCATAAAGGGGCATATTCATTTGAAAACATCCTGCGCAATGGGTGGGCAAGCCATTTAAAAGGACATATCCGTAGGGAATGTTAACACATTGCTGGCAAACGGACCGCTTCCTTCTCTGGTTTTCCAGACTTTGGCCTGAGCTCTGGCCACATGACAAGTAAGGCCAATTGTTGCCTAGGTAGCGACAGGGCTCTGATTCGCTGGATACCTTGTGGTGTGATCTCCTCCGCCTGGGCGTATACTCGATGGTCTCGTGGCAGTTTGTGGGATCAGTGGCATCGCATTGCACCACCCTTTTGGCCAACATCACTCTGGCCTGGCACCTTTCGCCACAGACTCGCTGACGGCTTTTCTCACGGCAATTATCGGACGGTTCTGTCTCACACTTGCGATCCAATCGCACCACGTAGCAGCAGGGCCCCTGGTCACTATGGCCAAGTCCGAAGCGTCCGCCCATCTGGGATACATTCTGCTGCACCTGCACATTCACCTCGTTTCGTTGCTGGATTTCGTGCTTGATAATGTTCCTGATTTCATTCGTCAGCCGGATAATGTTGGTGGTATTTGCCGGCGTTTGAGGTGGTGCCACAACATCCGTATCGTTGACACCCTGCACCATCAGGGGTTTGGAGTAAAGTTCCGGGCACACAGGACACTCGCTTGTGCACTTTTCATCCTCGGAACACACATCCAAACAATGGTCCCTGTTCATTTGGCATTCCTCGTAGTCTCGCAAAGTGGGCTGGTCGTAGTTCTGGAGCGGCGTGTGCACCACAATCGTATTGTTCAGCTGATCCGCGGAGGAGTCGGCGAAGGTGCCCAGGGTCAGCAGAAGCAGAAGACCACTCACCGCCGACCATTGCAGCTGTGAAGAGGAATAAAAGCGATCAATAAGGTAAGTGAATCATACAAAAAGTATGGATTGGCTATCTGGCTCATAAAACCATTTTTGTTATTGTACCATCAATATTATTTAGAGTTGAATTGAGGTCATCTGGAATGTGCAAATTTCATAACAATTGATTTATAACAGAGCGGCGAAAAAAGAAATAATCTTTCCACTATCGGGCTACAAGGGGCTGATTTTTGTTGGCAAACTCAATAAGATATAAAACACTGCCGAATTCCTGGACTTTGGTAATCCCGGTAGTTTATTACTCACCTTGGAATGTGGCATAATCGAGTGTTTGGCGGGTTTTCGGGTTTGCTTCGGGGTTATTGTACGTCCGCAGGTGCGAAAAGTGGAGTCTTAACTGCAGTGGTCGAGCCACAGCACCATCTTCCACCTACCAATATACCAAACCCCCTCCCTACCCTTGAAGATAAGGCTAGATAACACTATCAAAGAATTGATTATTTGCGAAGCTTTCACTCAATCGACTCACTCTACTCACTCAAAACTCCGCTTTTCAATATACTGCACAATTCTTATCACACGCGAACCTGATTATCGCCGCTTTATTTGATTTGACTAAGTGTGTATGAATAATGAATTTGCACTCCACTCTGCGCACAAATTGGCTTTTTATATACAGGTGAAATCATTTTAAATATATCCGCTTCCGCTTTTCATTTCATGCACTCATTTTGAGTGTGAATTCTTCGACTGTGACATTTTATTTTGTATCAGCTCTTTGCCCTATGACGTCAAGAAGTGGAACTATTAAACATTACAGATACAGATACGCGTTGTGTTCTATTGATAAACACCTTAGAGCTTTATTTGTTTTGGTTGACTTAAATTATTTTGATATGAAATGTAATCGGTCGACTGTATCTTAAATCAGCTATAATTCAATTTAATGTTAATTGATTGGTCTTTAATGACAGTTTTTTAGTTTATTTTTTTATTAAATTGGACTTATTTCTGTTAGCTCCCAAGATAAAGAAAAGAGTATTTATATATGGCCAACATTCTAATATAAACAAAACATAACTAAAAGAAGATAAAATATTACCTTGGAAATTATAATCTAATACAACTACAGATTGGTAGGTATATTTATCATACTGTTGATGTACAAAACGGGTATAAGATCATTTCTATTTGTAGGGTATAAATTACGAAAATCTATAATGTAAATAAAAATGTCGTAATAAGATTGCTGAAAATTTTGCTAAGCCAGAAATATGAAAATCAACTCTTCTATTGGCTGGTATTCAATTAATTCAATCTATAGAAAAAAGGAATGCTAGCTTTTGTTCCGCTTCTTAATTGATATGACAGCTATAGGATTTAATGATTTGATTTTTATCCCCTTATCCCCCGCAGGTCAACGCAGTGAAGAAGACATCTTCGACCATCTTCACTAGCCGAGTCAATCTAGCCATGTCCGCCCTTCTGTTTCAGTATTAAAGCAATCGGGCTTAAACTGTATTCAAAGTCTTCTTTCTGTTGCAGGAAGTTTATACGTCGGAACAGCCGGAATCGGAACTCAACATCCTATAGTGTTTTTCAAGATAATTCATTCTTGGAAAATTTACTTTTCATTGACTCTTACACCGATTTTAAAAACTAAAAATTGCCCCTGAAGCTTGGCTTCCTTTTGTGTGTTTGAGTCATTCCAAATCGGATTTATTCCTTATGAAAAGTCGAATTCAGAAGAATTAATTGATTATCTTTATGAATACAACTGAGTAATGCTCAATTCACAATTCATTGCTCACATCGTTCATATGTGAGCTATTGGATATATTGGTCTGACTTTTATGTGTCTTTCAGGATGGGTCAAAGTAGACAAGGGCCATTTCTAAGGAATCAATCAATTTTATTAAAATATTTCGAAGATATGCTATTTCAACCAGATGCACGGACATGCAAACATGGCTATACAGACTTGACTGGTGATGTTGATCAAGAATATGTACAGCTTATAGGATCGGAGGATGTATCCTTTACTCCGGTTAATACTGCGTAAATAACCTCTCTAATTAACAGCAGATAACATTATAAATTTCAGTATTATGTATATTTCAAGTAATCCGAAGCATTGGAACTGTTGAATATCATTTGCTTAGCAAATCGATTTTCTAAAGAGTTTTATTTTCCGATTTCTGGATCCATCCGTCCTGAGCACGGCAGCCAATTTGCCCAGGGTTCTGAGCACAGTATTCGGCCTGGTTGTAGTAGACACAGTTGTGGCTGCTGCATTTATAGGAGTAACAGTAGGAGGAGCAAGTTGAGACGTCTCCCAAAGAGCAGCCGCTGCAGTCGTAGTAGTCTGCGAATGGAAATTTTAGAAAACTATTCAGAAAACATAATTACCACGCATTTTCGTTCCTTTAAAAAGCGTCAAGTTAAAAATCTTTAAATTATGGAATTTAAATTTATATTACAATTTGTTTAATTTAGCTAAAGGATGTAGTGGTCCGCTTTTGATTTGCCTTTTAGGATCGGTCAGGGTGAACATTCAATGGCAACTTCTAATGAGTCAATACTTATTTTACAAAATTATGTTATTTGAGTTTCGTCTTAAATCTATAGAAATTTAAAATACTTAATAGGGTATCTGCCTAAAGGAAATTGTTTCTTAATATTTTCTTTCGATCTGCACGAATTTCGGTTTATGATATATTGACCAAACTTGTTTTCTTCAAAAATGATTGAAGATGTTGGTAAGCAATTTGCGGGGTATCAAACATTTTAATAGTTCTTTATCTGGGTAATGATTCTTACTCTGAGCCGGCTGGCAGTTGCCGCCTGCGGATTGACATCCCTGCCCCTCCCAGTGGGGCGGCATTGCGATCATCTGCATATTGCCCAGAGTCCAGGTGGTGACGGCAGCTGGCACGAGCACCACCCTGTTGGCACTGCAGAAGTATCCACACTGCTGTTGACTCCTGCTGAAGCACTTGTAGTTCCCGGACCCTTGATCCCCCGGAGCGGTGCAAACGCGGGGAGATACCACATTGCAACAGGGCCGGGAAGGCGGAAGTTCCACGACCTCTTCCTGGTCCTCCTCGGAAGCTTGTCCTTGGATGGCGATCGAAGCATTGACGATTAAATTATTCACGTTGTTGGTGATCAGTTTCTGGCCAGCTGGTTGCTGGTAGATGGTGTTTGTCAAGTGAACGGTGCCCAGTTCGACGGGCGCGGGCTGCGAGCACCGATTGCCTGTCCAGGTGTATCCCGACGGGCACTGCACTTGAACGCATCTTCCATCTCTGTAGACTCCATATCCCCCGCAGTAGACCAAGCGGCACTTTTCCTTTATAAGGACCGTTCCAGGAGGGCAACGGGTGAGAGAAGGCGGTGCATAGGTAGTTGTTGGTGGTTGGCTTATTGGTGGATAGTTTGTGGTAGTTGGCTCTGCCCAATTAGGGGGATTAGTGGGGGGACTTGTAATGGGTGATTGTGTTGGTAATATTGTTGGTGTTGGTGTAATTGAAGGTGATGTTGTTGGTGTATCTGACGGTGATATTGTTGGTGTTGGAGTATCTGAAGGTGACATAGTTGGTGTTGGAGTAACTGAAGGTGATATTGTTGGTGTAATTGAAGGGGATATTGTTGGTGTTTCTGTAACTGATGGTGAGATTGTTGGTGGTGGTGTTTGTGCTGTTGGAGTACAGTTGCAATTATTGCAGTTATTATTACCGTTGTTATTATTGCAGTTATTATTACCATTATTATTGCAGTTATTATTACCGTTATTATTGCAGTTATTATTGCAGTTATTATTACCATTATTACCGTTGTTATTATTACAGTTATTATTGCCGTTGTTATTGCAGTTATTATTACAGTTATTATTACCGTTATTATTGCAGTTACCATTGTAGCTATTATTGGGACATGTATTAGGGCAGGAATTGGAACAAGTAGTTGGACATGTTGCAGGGCAGCCAGTTGCGCCGGGATTATTACAACTATTAGCACAGGAAGATGAACACGATGAGGGACAGAATGTTGGACAGGCAGTGGGACAAGAGGTCACGCATGAAGTGGAACACGTAGTGGCACAGTTAGTAGAACATGGGGGAGATATTATTGGAGGAGGCTGAACGACCGTAGGCGCGAGAGGAGCATTGGGACAATCTTTAGGAGCTGGAGCTGGAGCTGGAACTGGAGCTGGAGCTGGAACTGGAGCTGGTGGAACGTGGGTGGGGGATAAGGGAGTATTCGCGCACCCAGCGGTATTATTCGCAACGGGATTCACAGGGCTTGCAGGAAAACCCACAGTCGAGGAGCAGCCGCCATCAAGGTAGAACTGACCTGTGTTTTTGTAAGGCCAAAATGAGAGTTTAGACTTCAAGTCGAACGGTACGGAACTAAACTTACCCACTGGGCAAGGATTCGGCGGGAAATCGGCGATAACCTCCGGCGGAAGGCGACCGATGCAGATTAGCAGCAGCAGCTGTAGCAGCAACCCAGGAATAACTTTTTGATCAGACATGTCGAAATAAACTAAACCTGTCACATACAACGCCGGACTGGAAGCGGCCAGAAACCGCCAAAAGCTGCGAACACAGCGACCTTCAAGGTTATCATTGGCCTGGGAAGAAGGTTATCGCGGCGCTAGCAATTATGCTTCCCATTCAGAATCATCCCAATACGCTCATCGCCCGATCGTCTAAACGATTAGTTTCTTTTCTAGTGTGCTCTGCTAAGCGTCACAATTCTTAGTGTTCGGTACCCGTCCCAGATCACGGAGATTCCGTTGTGGAATTCGATCAGGATGCTTTCAAAATCACTAAGATCACCTCTCCTCTCTTGGCTGATCGTCAATGTAATCTGTGTCAACATTCGGGCCAATGTCGTGGTAATGGTATTCAAGATTTTTGTATATCCAGTATATCATATTGATTCTTTTCCAATATCAGCCTTCCTGTCCTCCAGGTCATCGGTTAATCGACGGCATGTGTTACATTACATCTACTTGTCCCTCGGGTAAGGTTTCTCTCACTGACTTATAATCGCCATGTACTAAAAATAATTCAGCATACGATTAGGTAGTTATCAGTAAGGCTTTATGTTCACTAAAAGAACAAAAAGCATTACAGTATAAAACAAATAAATAAGAGCATAATTTATTTGGGTTGTGTATTTTATAAATAGTCAAACTATATCGAGATTAATTCAAATGAAAATGCTAATTTTATATACTAAAGATTAGACTTGCTTAAAAACTGATAATATTCAAATAGTATTCCGCAATCGTAATATAATCGTAAATACTGAAAATAAAAGCAAATACTTATACGAAGTGGTGTTCAGAGTCAGTGAGATTGGTACTTCGTACACATTTTATTCTTTAAATTTTATAAACTTTAAAACTTGTGTTAAGGGATGCCAGAAACCCTTTAATTGATTACTTAACTAATAATATTTTAATACTTTACAATGTCATAGAATTTCTTCATATTGCATTTATGGAATTTACCAAGAAATTTGTTAATTTGTTTTCGTCTATCTTTATTTAGGTAAATACCTGCACACCAATGGAAATTGTTATCCACAAACAACTTTGACTTGTCCCCAGGGTAAGTAAAATTGTTTGTAATTGTATTACAAACATAGTTTTGTTCATTATAATATTTTTCCTAATCTTTGATCATTTGATTAAGAAACATATCTACATATATACAGATTTACTTGGATACATTTTCCCTCTTAGATACGTTATTTCGGAATTTAAAATTGTGATAATTTGGAATTTTATGCATAAATACGTATATTCGCCAAGTGCACATTAATTCTTTTTCTTTTTAACTTCATAACTTCAGAACTGTTCCTGTATTTCAATTTGGTTAATTTTCCGCTTTAGATTATTTCCTCAATATTGATGGACAGTGTCATCCAGTTCATCCTGTCCCATGTCCGTTTGATTCAACGACAACAGAACCCTCAACAACCACAACTACCAGTACAATACCACCCACAACCACTACTACTACAACAACAACAACAACTGAAGAACCCACCACCACAACAACAACAACAACAACTGAAGAACCTACCACAACAACTACAACAACTACAACTGAAAAGCCAACCGCAACAACAACTACAACTGAAGAACCCACCACAACAACAACAACAACTGAAGAACCCACCACAACAACAACAACTACAACTGAAGAGCCAACAACCACAGCTGAAGAAACAACCACAACAACCACTGAACCAACGGCAGTTCCGCCGCCCGTCCCTGACGAATTAATTGAATGTCCGCAGGGATCGGTTCTGATCGACAAGGAATGCCGGAAAATCGTCTGCTCCGAGGGCGAATATTACGACGGACGCTGCTTATCCCCAGCATGTCCGCCGGGAACCGTTTGGCGAGGAAGACGCTGTCAGGAGCCCGGATTTGTCACCACTATACTGGAGATCGGCAATGTGATCCACAACGAGCACGAGTACAAAGTGACCACCGAGAACATAAATCGTGTGGTGTACGAAACAATACCGCCATACAATCCGGACTTGCACAAGAGCTCCGAGAGGCCTTGGGTATATCCCACATACAGAACCACCACTGAGCAAACGCCGGTGGACCAACCTTACCCTGGCCTGATCCCTCCGCCGAACTGCTGCCTGGTGAAGAGTCCGCGCATTTGCATCAACTACTCCCCGCAATGGGTTTGCTCGAATCGCGAGAGGAAGCTCTGTGACCCGAGGGTTTGTAAGACACCTTTTGTTTACCTGAAGCCCCCGCAAGTCGTGGAGACCGATAACAGGAAAAAGGTCGTACTGCCGCCTTATCCGCCGCTGAAAGCCTGCAGTACGCCGGAGTGCAAGGAGAGCGGTGAGTTCTTGGGAAATATGGAAATATTCTTGTTAAGAGAATAGGCTAGAGAATTTTTTCATTAGATGAACAAGTAACCATTTTTTGGGGAACTAATTAGGTATTTGTTACCGATTTGGTTATAAAATATAGTGGTTTAAAAAAAGTGTAAGTTTCCTCATACTAATCGAACTTTTTGTACTTCCTAACAGACGTATTGGACTGCTCCGGGTGCAAAGACAATCTGCGGGACAAGTGCTCTGTGGGTTGCTACAAATACTACTGTCCCAATGGCTCTTGTGGGTTCATGAACTCAGAGGAGTACTGTGAACTCTATCCGGGCGGATTTGGCTGCAATCCCAACGATGGATGCATCTGGGACTGGTGTCAAAAGAAATGCTATTGATGAACGTGATTTAAACAAACACTTAATACAAATAAACAATTAACAGCCTTAAGGTCGGTGAAAGCTTTAATTTAAATGGGAGGTTTAAAAATAAAGTATTCGTGAACGTCAGCGAACAAAGCTGACTCCGCTTCAATGTCAATCAGACCAAGCCGCCTGAAATTCAAATTCAAATATACCGGCAATCTAATCGAAGCCAATGTAAACCTAAATGTCATCGATGACTTGTCCGATAACCGCAAGAGAGAGCTACCTTTTGTATTTTTCGCAGTATTCGATGGTCACACTAAAAACTTTTATTTCTATATAAGCAACCGGCAACGGTCGCTCTCCGAATTATTTGAAAAATCAGCTCGACGCGCCGGACTCCGACTCGAAACGGCATAAAGCGAAACGGAAAAAGCGGTTGCCGGAGAACTGAGGCGTTCGTGGGTTTCTTGCGCCTAGAGCAGAAACAAAAAAGTTTGTTTGGAAAAAGAAACGTGTGCTCGTGTGTGTGTCCGTTTGTGTTTGCAAATACAAAAGCAAAAGCAAAGGCAAAAACAAAAAGTGTCGGCTTTGGAGTTAGCAGCGCAGTCGGCAGCGACGCTCAGTGCATTTTGGTGCCCCGCCCCCTGCCCCCAACTAATTGTTGTTGCGAGAGGTACGGTAAACTTGTGTTTGTGTGCGTTTGAGTGTGATTTGTTGCTTTTTTGTTGTGACAAAATAGAAAAGAGAATGAGAGAGCAGCGGCAATGGTAATAATATTTAATAAACAAAATTGCGCTGTTGTATAAGCATTTGTTTATGCCGCCACAAATTGTGCAAACACATAAATTGTACAATTCCCCAAGCAGAGAAGCGTTCTCTCTTGCTCTCTGGTACTTAATTGAAAAAAAAAGAAAATCAACAAACTTCCTGCTTTTTTTTCTGCGCCCTCTCTCCCCCTCTGACCCGCTCTCGCTCACTCCCCCCGCACATCTCATAACTGTTGCCGCAGACAACAAGAGTATTATTGTGGCAGTACTCACTCCCGCCCTCTTCTATCCCCCTTCCCGGCCGACTCCCCCACAATCTCTCTAAAAGGGGGAGATTCCTATTTGTGAGTGTGTGTGTGTGTGCGTATGTGTGTTGGCAAGAAAGTTTTGTATTTGCTTTTGTGATTTCTGCTGCTGTTTGATATTTGCCAGAAGTGCGGGCGTTGAAGTTTTTAGTGCAACATTTCTCCGCTCCAGCGGGAGCTTTTATAATGTGTGTGCGCTATTATTAAAACCCCCAACACACACATGTGCATAAAGCAAGGCAAAAACTATGGTAGCATATTGGTGTGTATGTGTGTGTGTGTGTGTGTGTGTGTGTGTGAGGCGTTGGCGTTTTGACCAGAAGCCGAAGAAGAGGAAGCAACGTTCTAAAGGGAGAAAGGAGAGAAAGAGACGCAGAGTTTGGGGGCGTGAGAGTTGGAGTGCAAGCAGCAGCTAGAGAGAGAGAGAGTGCGGCGGGAAAGTGAGAGAGAGACAAAGGATGGCTAATAAATAAATCAAATAAAACGCAATGAATAAACATTATGGAAGTCAACAACCTCATCTAAAAGAAGGAGAAGATTAATAGACTTAAATATTTTATGAAACTAAAATATTACAAGGGATAATTCATGTCCACAAATTCAAGCTGAATTTAAGCTTGGGAAAAAACTTTTAAATATTTCTTTAAAGAAGAAGAAGTTAAAGGAATCCATAAAAACATTGGATATTAATTAATAATCAAATACTTAAATATTATTAGAATTTATAAGATGCAATAACGTATATGAGTTTAATATACAAATCTTGAAAAAAATTATATTAAACTTAAATAAACATAAATAAAAAATCAGATTTGTAAAGTAAATATTTAAATTTTGTTCCCCAAAATGCCTCTTAGTTCGTGGCACAGAAGTCTCACTGTAGAATAAATAGTAAATAAATCAAATAAAACATTATACAACAACATTATGGAAATCAAAACACAGCACCCAAGAATTTCGGTTCTTTGAGAATTTCTGTTTGAGTGTTTGCCTTTCGCCCACTCCCGCATCCCTTCTCCCCTCCTCCCATTTGTGAGACATAAACGCTGGCGCACATTTGCCACTGCCCCCTGCCCCTTGCACAGGCCTTGTAATAAAGCGTTTTACGATCTCCGCTGCCTGACGCACTTGTTGTTTTTATGACAGTTAAGCTATTTTGCGTATGACACGTTTGACAGATGCGAGCACCCAATGAGGCTGCTGTTGAACGCAGGATATCCACAGGCCTTCCCCTATCATCCACTTACCCTTTAAACCAAAATGGGGAGGAGATCATTTATATCAAAGCTAAAAATTTCAATCAGGAAATTTAATTTGCCAATTAGATTCAATATAATGTGTGAATCAGATTTCTAAAAGGAAACTTTACTTTTTTTGTAAAAAAACATTTTTTTGTCAGTTCTTCTATTTGCATTCTATGATGACCGCTAGTTCAAAATTCAATTTCACAAAACGCCCCTGACGAAACACTAAACCTCTTTAAACTCTGAATGGACATTTAATGTTATTTTCACTTAAGTAACAACTTTATTTAATGAATTATTTTTTCTGTTGGTAGTATTGCGATGATTTAGTTTTCGAAAATTGAGCCACCTTGCCAGACCTCAACATGTATATGTTTGTTGTTGGGATTTTTAATTTCAGTAAACATTACAAATAATAAATATGGGGAACAAGAAGAGGGGAGGACACTGGGCTGTCTTTTCGCATATACTTTTCCGCATGTTTTCGCGCAGGGGCCCAAAATGAAGTCGGCTTGACATAAATTGTTTCTGCCAAATGTGGCAAAATACAACAACAGAAACAGCAGAAACTGGGCCACGCCTACCAAACACCATAAGCTACAAACATCAAATATCAACAGCAGCGGCGACAGCTAAAACAACAACAAACAACTGCCGCTTGGCTTGTCGCATGTAATTGCTTGCCACAAAGTAAATGACAATAGCGCAAGGCAAAAATACACCGTCATCAAGCACAGGGTACTGTGGGCATTTTGTTTATTATTTTGTTGGTATTCAATGTAATGTTTAAGTTAGAAAATTCGATTGTTACATAAATATAAAAAAATAAGGTTGTTTATTTTTTTTTTTAATTTTAAATTAAAAGTATTATTATTTGTCGCAAGAGTTTTTGCTATAACCTCAAGGTCATCCGATTGCAATTTCTGTCAAGAAAATAAAATAATTGTTTGGCTTTTTGAGAAATACCTTGAGTTTTTTTTACCCATAGTGCAGATTAAATAAATGTATTTATTTGTTTAACCTTTGATTAGTGTTGAATAAGTGCAGATTCATGATAAGACTTTTCCAACTTTCCCTTATTACATTTGTTTTGCATGTCAGTTTAACCAAAAGGGTATATCCCAAATAAAATACAAAAGAAAACATTGCGACTGCAAACCATGTAAATAAAATATATTTGTTCTTGGAAATAACAACATCAAAATAATATTTCTCGGTTAAAAAAAAAAAATTCTCCTAATCCAAATGCTTTCAAACGCCTTAGTTAAAATATTTGTTAACAATACTTATAGTTTGCTTAGTAATTCTTTTGTTTTTACTGAAGGTTCGCTATTCTTTAATTTAAAATTCCTAAACTCATATTTATTTGAGGTTAATTATTCGAATTTGGCCCACTGTATCGGCGAACAAGTTGAGGTCTGTGTAACTAAAAGCCGCAAAAGCTTGTCACTCCCTCCACGCCTCATTCGGTGCCTCCCCCGCCATGCCCCCTTTCTATGCTGTCGAAGTTGTTGCTTCCGCTCTCGCGGTTTCACCGCTCTCGCTGTTTGTATATCTGTGACTCTGTCTGAGTGGGGTAAAAGTATCTCTAAGCTGTAGTTGTTGTTGCTGTACGTGGGCGGCATCACAGCATTAGAAAAACAAACCTCGAGCCTCAAGTTCCAATTCAAGCTTTGAAATATTTGCGGGATGACGTCGGCAGCGAGCTTATTGTAGCTGCTGCCGAAGTCAATCAAAATTCTTTGACGCATTCGATTGTTGCATGCGCTTGGCTTCGGATTTCCACTTGGACTTAAACGCTTAAACGGTGCCCCCGCAAAACAAACAATCTTACCCATACATATGGACACACTGCAAATTGATAGGACAAACAAACATGCAGACATTCAAACAAATGCGTATCGAGTATCGTTTTTGGCGAGCACTCATTTGTTTATTCTCTTTCCATTATTACTTGAATATATTTGCCTTTTTTTGGCCAAAGCTTTTGGCCATTTAATATTCATTTATTCAGTCATGTTTATTTATTTATTTGCGTGTCTCTCGGCCAGAGCGTTTGTATGGCTTGTGTCTGTGTGTGGTTAAAAGACCGAAAGTCGAAAAAACGTGAAACGTGAAATCGCATGCTAGGAGCCATGGCCATGATTTTGAATTTAAGCAGGCAAAGGCGACAGAGCAACGGCTGTGGCAAATAAATCCAAAATAAAACATAATCGTAAAAAGCACTTGGCATCCATTCGATACCCTTGTGGAGGGTCATCGATTACTTTGATTTGTTGTTGCTGTTTGTTGTTGTTTCTAATCCAAGTTGGGTGGGTGAATTTTATTTACCATTTATTTAGTTTGTATTCCTTTTTATTAGTATTTTGTTAATTTAGGGTTTTGTATAATACAAGTTTTTATTTTTTAATTGTAAATTCGTTCGAGACGGGTTCAATGCTTGTTCAAGTACAAATTGCTATTCAAATGTCTAAATAAGAAAGAAATTATTTCCCACGAGTCATTAAGTTGGATCAAGATTGCATTAATTTCGCCAGCATTCAAATGTCTGCTTCAAAAACTTCCCATTAATGCGGTTGTAGATTGGAAATCTATGAATAATAAAATGAATACAGTACTCGAATAGTTTGGAAACAAAAGTTGTCCAGCAAGCTTATTTAAAGTAGAAAACTATCTTTAACAATAAATTGCACACATCTATTATATACACAAAGTTCAGAAGCCCTTAAAGTTCCTTTCAAAATATAAGTTTTATAGATTTATCAATGCATTTAGTAAACCAGCCATATTTAAGCGTACTCTCCTAAAACTCGAATTGCAAAAGCCATATTTTATTCTCTAAATCATAAATCTCCAATGAATTCTCTTAGACCAACTTAGCTTAGCATCGTAAATCATTTAGTTTGTTTGTTTGCTGGCTGAGCCAAAAACCGAATTAATTGAGATATTGCAGACAAGCATAATGATACAAGAATTATATCCATGCCTACCCTTTGGATTTAAAAGAATTTGGTTTTATCTGGTCCCAGAGCGCCATTTAAATATTTGAAATTAACGATTTCTAACGTGTACTTATGGAAATTTTATTTTGAATAAATTTCTCGAAAAACAATGATACCAATGGGGAAAATAGAAAGAACCTCTCCCCCATTCCATTCGAATTTCCTTTCCATTCTTCCAAATTTTCCCACCACAGAAGAGGCCAAAAATTTTTTATAGCATATAAATTCTTTTGTTTGACTCGTTTTTTAATTTCTTCGGCGGAGCACGTTCGAAAGAAAACCGGGTAAGGAAAAAGTGAAAATCCAGTGGGAAAATTGTCGCTGTCTGTGGCCCACTGCGATTACAGCAGCAAGAAAAGCTGCCTCAAAACTAATTAGTTGCGCTGCATTCAAACTGAGTTTTACTTTTTTCTTGCCTCAGACTGCAGCTCAGATTGGGTAAGAGTTTCATCCCCCTCCGAATTTTCCACTTTTCCCCGCCGATTGTGCAACTCTTGGAGCAGGAAAAAGAAAAAGATAGTGAGCCAGCGGGTTGGATAGAGACAAATTCAGTTAACTGTTACACACAGCCACTGGCTGACTTAATTCCCTACATTTTTACGATTGCATGAGAGCTTTGTGAAGCTTGGCTCGTTCGTACAGTGGTTGGAAATTGCTCTAAAATCCATCTACTTAACTTACCCCTTGATGGGGAGGAAGGATGGGGAGGGCTTTGATTGAGTAACGATGCGATAAGGTGCTCGCTTATAATCAGGTTGATGTTGCCGCTTGATTAAGGGCTTCAAACAGCGCAGATTGTTTTCGCTATTACGACCGACTATTTATAAACGACTATTAGGGATCGAATTACACCTGATCATTTGTTGATAGCGATCGGGTGGACTGGAAAATTTATGGTTTGATTAGTCAGCGAAAGGCGCCATTCAACATCTACATACATTTTACTATCACAAAGGGCATCAGTGAGGCATCTTACTGAGATAATGTATAATCTTTTAAACTAGTTCATTATAATTAATCGAAGCTTATTAAACATATATATTGCTTTGAAATATAGGTAAATAGTGTTTGATAACGGAAGCTGTATTCTGATATAATTTTCAGAGTAGTTCTCTGACATATGTACATAAACCTCTTTGCTAGGTGTTCCCATCTTATGAACATAATCTTTATATTCTTCGATTGATCTTGAATGATCAGGTGAGTTTTCAGGTTGAGATGAAATTCGATGTTTAGTGCGAACTTGAACGATTTGTTTGACCCTTTAAATTTATACGTATTCACCTCTTTCCATTATTAAATTATAGAAGTAAATAACATATCATACACCAAATATGTATATGAACTCAGCCCTACAATTATAAACTGTTTACATTTGCCATACTTTATGGTAATTAGTTATTCTACCGAACATCGGAAATTAATTTAAATTATTACCACATCGTTTTTGTTTGTAACCACATGCTCACCCTATTAAACCATCATCGATGATGTCAATTGCTTGTCGTCCGACCCATAAACATTGCTTGCTGGCCAATCGGAAAACCATCTGTTGATCCGCTTACCCCAAATCGGTCGGCATTAGCATTTTCCCAACGACCTTGCACCACTGTGCGAGCGATTGTTTTCGGCTTAAACTTGGCTGTTGGTGATTCTGCTGCTGATGCCACTGTTACTGCTGGAGATGGAGCTGGAGCTGGTGTAATCGCTTCCATAGCAATGGCATCTAGTCAGTCAGCTCGAATCATCGTCTTATTGGGATTACGCTGGTGCAATTTTTCTACCCGGGGATGGAGGAATCGTGTAATAAAAAGTATCTCAGGGATGTCTCCCGCGTCGCTTCTGCTTTTGGGCATTAATGAATGAATGGAAACCGTCTTAGGCAAAGCCGGCTTGGCCAACTGACAGCAGAGCGCAGCTGGGGAAAATGCGGGGGGAATCCAAAAAAAGGCGAGTGGCATGGAGCTGAGAGATTTTCTTTGTGGCTGCTGCGCTGTGTTGCGCGTCAAATTTGCGCTCGACCCGCCGCCCATTTTCTGATAAATTTCCATAAAAAAAGAATCAACAGTAAGAGCAGAAACTCAAAAAAAATTGACAATGCTGAGAGTTTATTTTCTGCCTTTTCGGGTGAGAGATAAGTCTCGGTGTATATATATGCAAATCAACTAATTTGTCTCTGAAGCATTTGTTTGGCTTCCGAAAGAGAGCGAAAGCCACGGAGAAGATGCAGGAGAGGAGGGGAGGACGAGAAGAGATGGCCCGAGCAGATGAGGCAGCCACAACTTCCGGTGTCAATTTTTTTCTCGATGCGTCTTATGTTGAAGTTTCAGTATTGTTGTATAGGGGGAAGATTTTATAAATAAATTACAAAATAAAACGAGACAAAAAGTCGGAGAAATAGTTGGCGAACACCAGAGCTGTGGGGAGAAGTCGCTGACAAAAAAGAAGACAACGCCTCCTCTTAGTTTTTGTGGGGCATGCAGGTGGAAGCTGTTATCGTCGTTGGCGTCTTGCGAAAGAGTTTCCATCGATACTCTTGTTTCGATACTCTTGTTAGCTTTATCAACATCAGGTCAAACCCCGAACTTACCTGGCAAGATGGTATTTCATTAATTTAATACTAAAATATTATATAAATAACAAAATATGAAATACTTTTTTTTCCTATTTTATGAAGGCATCGCGAAATATAAATATAATAGATCAAATATTATTGTTTTTTATTATTTGAATTTAGTTAAATATAATTCTTAAACTTATTAAATGAATTTCATTATTAATATTAGAAACTAATAAAGAATACCCGTTTATATTTTTAAGATATTGTTAAACGGGTACATTTTGTTAAAGCTATGTTGTTTACGGCTTTGTCATGATTACTATTCATTCAAGAATTTCATCAATCCTTTTAACATAATCCCCCAGGATACGTTTGTACATCCCTTTATTCAACGCATTCATAAGTAAAGCAAAATTGTATAGTTAGCATTATTAGAGTATTACTGATTTTAATGGATCGAATAAATCGTTTCCAATTTGGATTGGAAATATTTTTCTGGTTGCTCTCGCCTTGTTGTTCATTTCAAAGCCATTAACAAACGGCAAGAAGCAGCAAAATCATTATTTCAATATAAAAATAGCTAAAATATGCTTAATTTAGTTAGGCACAGCACAAACTGTGTGTGTGTATGGTGTATCCCACATAATTATTTTTGGTTAAGTAAGGCCAGAATTCAGCGTCTGTGGGCCGCGTGGTTGTCAAAACGCCCACCATGACGCCAGCCAAAAAAAAAAAAGGCGAGGGCAGAGACGTCAACAGAGGATGGAGACAATGAGAGGTGGGGAAGACAAGACGAAATGGAAGCCAAAGAATTATGCCTGTATTTTCTTTATTTAATAAAGTAAATTTATGTTTCAGTACAATTGTTTTTGGCCCGCATTGTGTCTGTCTTTTGCGGCCATCTCTCCTACTCTCCTACACTATGAGAAACTCACAGGGCTTGTATTTTGGCCTGACCGCAATGCCCGGCACTGCGGTCCATAAAATTGCCCAAAAGCGTAAACCAAATTAGTCCATTTATATGTATGGAATATTTCGAGCTGGGAGCCCCCCAAAGTTGGCCAACTTTTATAGCATTGCGGCAATATGCGATTATTAGTATTATGTTTTTTCTCGGTTACCCAAAAGGGTCAAGGCACTTGAAGGGGTGGGTGGTGGTGTCGCTGGCAACAATGTCCGATGCTCAAGGGTTTGAACGAGTAAGCATATTTAGATAGAAGGTTAAGTTGCACTAGATACTTGTAGAACGAATTGATTCTCAAGTTATTGTGATGCTTTTTGATTTATGTGCTAGATAGAGTGAGTGTTGAGATTGATTTTGAAACCCATTATTGATGTATAATGGTCTCTTGTAAAATCGGACCGGTACATTTTGAAATTGAAATATATTTAAATGTTAAATATTAGTATGTATTAATTAAATAAAAGTTTTCCTCGAAACAATTATTTGTTTCTGATAGTGCCATCAGCTTGTCATGTTTTAACTTTATTTTTGGCTATAAAAACATCTTAAATGATTAATGGATTGTAATGGCACTGGCTTTTCTTTTCCCGACTTCTGTGGAACAATATTTTCTAGTCATTGCTAGCAGTGCAATGGCAGCTTCAACACAATAGGTTGGAATTTATTGCGCGCCTGGACAAATGTTGATAAGAGCCCAATGGTGACTACATCACCACTGTCACAACTTCTCATCCTCCCTCGTCGTCTTCACCATGAACCCACAAAAAATCAACAAGAGCTCCCCAAAGAGCCCAAAGAATCCAGCTATAAAATCCATGTTCAAACATTGATTTTTAAAGACCCGACTCGCGAGTCTCCGTTACAACAGAACCGAGTTTCACCTTAATTTTGACTTGAACTTGTTTCTCCTCAATTTACTTTACTTGTAGTTCCTGTTTTTGTTATTTATTTGCCCAGCACAAAATGGAATTCCGTTGAAATCGGCTTGATCTTGATATCTTTCTTTTGGGTAGGCTTTTCTGTTGTACGAGTATTTCCAGCGTTTGGTTGCTGTTGCCGTTGCTGTCGAGATCTCATTTCTCGCTCACTTTTTAGTGGGATCGGTTGGCTGAACGAAGAGCTATGTATGTGCTATATGTAGGGCCTGTCACTCATTCAGTCACTTAGTCATTCAGTCAGTCATAACGTGGTCGTCAGCGCACTGCCAACGCATCTTCAACGGAGCCCATCCTATCGCCTTTCTCTTCGGCTTCGTCTATCTACTGGTCTAAGGGTCTTCTGGGGTCTTTAAGTTGCCGACATTGCCTCGTTTTCGATTACGTAAACAAGTGATCTCGTTTTTGCCCCTCTTTCCTTTGATTTCTTTGGTGGCGATTGATGGTCAGAAAATTATAAATCGCAAGTTCAAATAGAACTTGATGGATGAAAGGGGAATTGATATATGACACAATAATAAAAACTACAAGGAAATTGTGTGTTTTGAATCAGTTATATTTATTGGAAAAATAATATATTACAAATATTTCGTGGACTTCTTGCACTCTGAAAATATCTTTTCAAGCATCTTCCAGAATATGTGGATGCTTATCTCTAAAATACTAAGAACTCATCTTCAAGCTTCTTTCAAGAATAAACACAATATTCTGTTCACAGAAAACAACCTTATTGTCTGAAATCGGATATCTTTGGGGTATCTTACGTGTTATTTTTTTTGTTTTGTGACAACTTTATTGAAATCGAACAAATGAAATGGTTTCCCTGGCTTTTTTGATGGTTTTCTCCGAAGCATAAACTTGATGTTATTCAAACATAAATGCACATTCGACGCTTTGTCCCATGGAGCTCTTTGTGTTTTCACTGCAGCGATGTAATATAATTTACTCTTTTTGGTTGTTATGGCCAGACATGCTGATAGAAGGGATTTTCAAACGGATTGGCACGTGCTGTGAGCAGATGTTGCGCTAGCCCATATACTATGCAAAACTTAAGAGCTGCATAGCTCAAAACGGGAGAGAAACGCAAACATCGTTTGGAATAAAATGTGTAATAAAATAGAAATAATATTTATAGCTGAGACGTCGATATGTCTAAAAATAAAGTAGAGGCAGCCAGCACAGAAGCTGCCCATTCCTCATGCCCCGCTCCTGCTGCCGCTCCCCTAGCTTTTTAGCCATGTGCACGCGCTCCCATTCATGGAACCAAAGCACCGTGACCTGCCTCAGTCCCCTGGCTTCCCCCCGTCCGCATTTTACCTCCTCTGGTGTAGACAAATCCACTTGGCAGAGCAGAACTGAACTGAACTTAACAGAAGGGAACACAAAAGTCCGGAGCCGGAGAAAAAAGCAGAGGGAGATGGATGGACATTGATTTAAATCGATATTTCGCGGTTGAGCTCATTTGGCGTAAAATAAACTTGCCCCAAGTCAATAATCCCTTTGTTCACCCACTCTCGCTGGCATTTTGAAATACATCTACCTCTGCACTAATTTCCCCATCTTCGGCTTTTCACTTCACACTTGTTAACAAATTTTTCATGTAAACAAAGGGGAATATTTGGAATAGAATGGAATGGAATTGCTTGGGTCGTATCATTGTTTATTGATTGCATGATTTGGTTTCCTCACTCTTTCTTTTAAAAGCGTTTTACTGTGGGAAAACTCCTTTTGTATATGGCGTATTTGTGGGTTTAAGCAAAAACCTAGTTTTTTTTTTAAAAGCAATATGAATTTGTAAATTTTTAAATAGGGAAAATATTTGTAGTCAGTATGGGGGAATTCCCCGTTTCTTAATGCAAAATTAATTCACCGAAGACCAGAACCCACAAATTTTTATGTTTTTGCAAGAAAAAAAAACCGATAATAAGGGTATTCACAACTGGTTATTTAAATCAAAATTAAATAGTACGCATCCGTATTGTACAGTTTTAAAAATTCTTTCTTGATCTAATACGGCTTTATTTTTCAGTACTTTCCCATTCTTTGCCGCCCAAGAAAGTTTCTTCCTCGTCCGATGAAACGTGACATTTCAAGTCAAAGTCAAAAGACTCCCTTATTCATTCATTCGATCGGGCTGTCATTCAATCAGTTTAATGGCGCTTCTGTTTTGTTATCTGACGTCCTCGCTTTCCCACCGTCTCCTTCATGGGCAAGCTCCTACCGGAAGTTGTAATTAATGCGCGCCTTGGGGGCGTTTTCTGTTTCCAGGTCCTGGCCCTCGCTCGGTTCCCCTCCACGCAGAAAGAAGTCCTGCTGCGGGTCCTCTGCCTGACTGTGTAGTATGTATGTAGGTTTATTTATAGAAAGTGCACACGGGAGGACGTTTGCTTTGTATCTGTGCGCTGTCTGCCCTCGCACTCGAGTGGCAAACAAAGTGAGCTGTGGCGGCCCCACCTAAGCTACGCCGAATGCCTAATGAATCCTTGGATGGAGCGAAAAAATTCCTCGATTGAACACGATTCGAGAATTTTTAAATTGCTGAACTTTGCGACTTCTAAGCACTAAGGATGCCTTTTTAATGAGAAGCAGGCAGGCACTGACAGTTGAGATTCTTGCAATTAATAAGCAAATACCAGTCTCATTCAGTTAGGTTTGGTGATTTAAATCGGCAGATTATATAAATATACTTGGACAGAGAAAACCAAACTTTCTTTAATATTTTGCCCTGAATATGAAAATTATTTATTAAAATAATTAATTGTCGTTTATTAACGTGTTAATGCACTTTAAAGAACCAATTTCTTAAACTATTTATAAATTTATCGGTAATTATCCGTCATCCATCATTAAAATAAGGACAAACCGCTCTGTCCTTTAATAAATTCCTATACTCTTCCTCTTAAAAATATTTTTCTCATATTTTTCCCTTAAAATTTCAAAAGCTCAATTTTCCAATTAAATTTAGCAAAACATGAATTTTGCACATTCCGATAATCTCGTTTAATCAGAAATTAAATCAACCTTACGAGCGCCAGGCGAACTTCCTTAGATAAATCCCAAAGGACCATATACAATCTTCTGCTTTTCTTCCTCAACTTTTGTGTGTATTTTTGTGGAAAAATATTTGGAAACTTCTGTCTGCAATGGAATGCGCAAAACTTTTCTATAAGGAGTTATGCCAAAGTCGAGTTTTTGCTGCAAGATGGCCGAGTTGTCTGACATCTTTGTTATCGCACTGGGCCTATTTGCGATCCCCGATAAGGCTAAGGTCAAATGCCTGCTTTATTGATAACCCTAAGCCCTTCACTTGCCCCTGCTTAGTGCTGCCTGAGTAGGCACGACATTTTTTCCATAGAGCATCCCCGACCCCTCCATGTATGCAATAAATTGCTTTGCCTTGAGCCGACACACACAGCCGACCGACCACCTTGAAAGCCTTCGAGTCCGGTTCGGTCGTTCTCCACTTTTTTCCCTGCGGCTAAACGGCTAATTCGCCAAAACACAAGCGGCAAACAAATTGACGAGGCGCGCTTTATGGTGCACGAAGAGGGGTGGAACGAACGGCGACCTGAATGGCCATTTGTAAGAAAGCAAATCGAAATGACATTTCGGTTAAAGTGAAAAGGCAGGAAAAAAAGGAAGAAGCCAATTTCAAAGCAGCCGAAGCAAAACCGGAAGCCACAGCCAGCGTTGATACAGTGGTTGATCGCTAAATGCGCTGAAGAACGTTTCATCCCTTTTTTTTCAAAAATTCTGATCATACTTATGTTGCTAATATCAATGATAATCATAAAAAATAATGCAAAAAAATGTATTTAAAATAATATGCATTTGGTCGAGAAAAAATATTCTGCTTATTTTAAGCAGACTTCGTTTAAATAAGTAGAATTAAAAAAGCTCTTCATTGCCATTTTGGCGAGCAACCACTTTAGCCGAGAAAATTCTGGAAGGAGAGGAGCCAAAAAAAAAGGAGCACAGCAGGATAAGGCTGAGACAATGGGAGAGTAAAAAGCAGAAGTCGGACCAGAGCCACAGAGCCAGAGGCAGAGGCAAAAAACAAATGGCTAACAATTGACTTGGCCAATAAAGCATAAAGCCGTTAAATTCGAAAATCAATAACTCCCCGGCCGAACGTTTCCGCCAATTGTGTCCTACATCCGGTCTCCATTTCTCTGGCCGTGTGCGACTGTCCTTGGGTGTGGGTGGGTGTGTGGCAAATGAAGGACGACAAATTGCCAAACGCGCCGCGAACATTAAACAATTTTGCAATTTGTTTCCATTATTTTAAGCTGCCTTCAGTGTCAGTCCCCCATCGCCTTTTCCCCCTCTGAGTGCCTTTGAGCATCTTCCTTTCATAATTGTGTCAAGGAGGTTCATTCGCAGTCATTAGCGAAGGGGGGCGTGTGTTTGTTAAGTTGTCCCACCCACATTCCCCCACTCTCTCTGGCCTGCACTCACTCATCATCATCACCGGCGGGGAATGGCCTTGCCACCCGTGCCCTGTCATGTGTCATGTGAAACAGCTGTTAATGATACAAGTGTCTCCGCTATTTCGTAAAATTTTACATTCTGCTCACTGGCTCTAATACCTAATGCCCAACGCCTCCACCAAAGCGTCGGCGAGGCCATTTGTCCTAAATGATTACAAGATGTTTGGATGAGGAAACATAATCCCTGGCTTGTGTTTGTTGTCAATTGGGTAAACTTGGGCCGGGAAATAGAAACTTGTATTAGTCGATGCTTAAGTGGATAATTGGAGATAATTTAAATGAGTAACAAAAATTGGGTTAGTCGAGTTATTACTCAACGTTATTTGATTTACATTTAAGATCGTTTTGGTATAGTTTTGCAGATAACATGATTAGGGCTATGAGAGAAAAGTAGCATACAGAAGAATATATATATATTTAATTATAGGATTTTTAATTTGTTTTTATTTTTATGTTTAAAAGTACAAATTTAATTGATATAGTAATGCTCATTTTCGTTTATATGTATTGGAGCCACTCTGGCACTATATACAATAGCCACAGGTCGTATGAGCAATATTTATCACAATTTGAATAAAATGGACATCATTTATAGAGTGTGCAAAGAGAAAATCCATTATCAAGAATATTTATTAGTGTTTTTATTATTCATACATATATGTATTCTACGGATGCAGTTGTTTTTCATTTGCCTGTTTAGCATTCAATTAGCGCCTTAATAATTGGATTGTATAATTTACAATCTCTGAAGCGGTTAAACATTATCCTTCATTTGCATAAAACGTATATAAATTAAATTTTTTGAAGCTTGCACAGCTCGTGTGGGCAGTTTTTGATCCAATTCAATTAAAAGTTAAATCCTTTGCATTAAGCTGGATTTCAATATCTTTACTCCTTTTTAGACTTGTGCAATACAGTAAATTCCATGGCATATTAAACCAATTCATCGCAAAAGTTTACAAAGTGGAAAATGGGGGAAAAGACTTGGCAAATTTTCGACAACCGCATAAGTTGACGACATTTGCCTAACCAGATGCTGCCCTTCAATCAAGAAAATCCCTGGACCAATTTGATAATCCCCATCCCCATTCCTACAACCCAACCGGGTAACAAAAGCATCTGGGTTGTTAACACATTTGTTGCGCCCATCCCTCCCTCCCCATCAAAAGCCACAAGCCTGCTAACGTTAAGCGAAAAACTACCAAAAATGAGACATCGCCTCAATAAGCCTAGACTTCATATTGCTGCCTGTTTCGTGACTGCTGCTCGGTGGCATTCCAAAATTGTGAGATAGATAGACACTTAAAAAAATTGTTGGTTTGTTATAAATGTACGCGTATGCATGATTAATCTGTAATATTATTTTGTGTGTTATAGATTCATGCTTTTAAACGAACGACATTCAGAAATTAATGCGATACCTGAGCATCCATTTAACTGATTGTATTAGTGGACAATTTTCAGAAAGGATTATTACAAATTCAAAGTTTTGTTCACTGTATTCACGTGCTGCTTTGAAAAACAAACGGTATCCACATGCCAAGTCTGGGTGGTAGATTTTGGATGAGGCAATAAGTGAATGAATGAATGAGTTGGGTGAGTTTTTGGGGGGGAAGGAAAGTGCTAGGGCACTGATGAATATGTTGAAATCAATCAGGTTAGCCAAAAAAGCAAGACACGTTGCCCCATCCCTGCAGCTCAGACCCTCGATTGGCCCATGATATGTGACTTGGGTACGTGAAAATTGCATTTCATTTGCTCTCTCTTGACGGAGGAGAAGACCTCGCGTCACGTTGTGTCAGGTGTACTAAAAGTTGAAGGCGGGGGCTTTGTATTCTGTATTTATGTGGCCAGGTGAGGTCGTCATCTTTCGAGGGTCTATTGCATTTGACAGCCGTATTTATTAAAATGAAAACAAATCTTGACTCCACCCGTCGGGTACTTAATAAAAATTCCCTCACTCCGTGACCCTTTTTACTTCCTGTGAACTTGTTAAAAACTCATTATTTGGTTGCCAGAAGAAACTTTTTTGTTTTTTTGTTGACTTTTTTTTAGGTGTCGTATGATGGGTATGTGCTGGTATGTGTGCGTTGTGTGTGTATTGTATATCAATTAAAAGTTTCGCCTTAAGTTGTAAACAGCTGAGTGAATCTGTATCTGCGAACGCATCTTGAGTTGTATCTGTATATTTGTTGCCGGCTTTTGGGCGTGCCCAAGTGATTCTGCTAATGGAAGCTCCTCAAAAAGGAATTTGCTGTTACATTGTTATCGCTTTGTTTTCCGATTTATCTGATGTCGGGGCTTTTGTTTTGATGTCCCTGTTCATGGTGTGAAATTAGCCAGTTAATGACTGGCCGAATTAGTAAATTAAATGTAGCTTTAAGAGATGTGGTTGGTATGGGCAAACTTAAACTTTTCGTTGGGAGTTGCAGATATACATATATAATTTATCTACATATAAAATACCTTTATTTAGGGTCAGAACTAATCATATCAAAAAATGTTGAATAGAGTTTTAATTATTAGCTTGATTAAACAGAATCACAGAATATGATTTGTTTTCCTTGATTTCAACTCCTTTCCTAATTAGATAAATTTTATGGCCGAAATTAAAAATTCATAGTATTAATTAAACTTATATATGGATTTTTATATTTCACTATAAAATGTCGAGGGAAAGGTTTTATTGACTGTTTTACCTTATTTGAAAACTTTATATACATTCCTTTAAATTTATAAATTTGCTTTGCTTGGGAGAAATCTGCAAATGCTCTGCTAGTTTGTTTTTTTCTTGCAATCGCACGTACATGATCAGCAATGTTTGCATGCATTGCATAGTTGGATTTTTCATTAAGAATTATCTGTGGAGATGTTGGCGGTTTATCAGTTGCACGTTGCCATGTCAGAGGTCGCTTCGGGTTGCCAAGTTTTATGAATGGATGTTATCGCTGGCTTGGCTGTCTGAAGCGCAAGCATTTCAATGGATTTCCATCCCATCCTCACCTAAAAACAAAACGAAACGAAAAAAAAAAACAAATTGATATACCGCTGTTGCTTTCCTTCCATTTCATTTCGTTGAGCGTTTTGGTGGCGTGTGTGCGTGACATTTTGAGAATCACGTTCAACCACAATCGACGGCAGCGATATCCCGATATATCGATGGTTGGGTAGTTATGGGTGCCGTGTCTATATGTATATGGATATGGCTTTAGCCACGCACACAACCCCGGGCATGTGTATTTATTTTTATAACGATCTAACTAAATGGCTGGCACATGGTTATTCCTATAGGGTGTTAAGGTTGCTGTTTTATTTTTAAAGGTATTGCTTTAATTTTATTGATTCGCGATGTATGTGACTTTCTTTCCCTGGGCATATGTACATGCATACTCGTATATATAATTTTGTAAATATGCAGAGCCGCATTTATTTTACTTTTACTTTGCGTTAAATGTAATTGAAATGAGCGACTGCGCGACAACGTCGACAAAATAAACAACGTCAAGCAACTTGATTTCATTGTGCCTCCGCTTGCCAGGCAGCGTAATTTCTTTTCAATTAACAATAACGAAACGGAGCGAAATTGGTAAAAGCACAAGTAGCAGGAGGACAGAGGAAGGAGGGACGGAAAATGTAAGAGCTACAAATTACTGGACTCTTTAACACAAATAATAAATGCATTCACAAATTGTGTTTAATTTCTCCTCACAAAGGAGAATTTCCTTCTTCACTGGCGGAGGATGGATGGGATGGGATGGATGAGGGGGCCGCAATAACAATCCACCTTTCATTTAAGCTCTCGGAACTGGGACAATTTGCAAAGCTTAACTTTGTTTTTCAGTTTTTTGTATGTTTGTTTTTTTTTTCTTTTCTATTTGTTACAGTTGGTCAACATTTTCGTTCTTACTCGCGTTCCCATCATTGTTGTTGTAGTTGATCTGGTGCGCTGCTCTTTTTGTTATCGCCCATCATCAGACTTTTGCTGTCTTTTCATTTCATTTCTTTTCATTGCTTCGCACAATTTCCGCACTGACATTTAACAATCGGCCCCGGCCCGGCCAACAGTTGCTTGCAAAATAATAGCAATGTAGATTTTATCGGGAAATTTATGGAATTATCTTTTGGGAATTACGGATTTTAGTGAACTTTTGGGTATGTTTTTGTCAAAAGAAGGTTTTTATCCATTTTGAATTTTCTAATTATCATAAAAGGGTAATAGCCGTTAAATAACTAATAACTACATACCCGTTTTTCTTTGCAGTTATAAGGCATAGTAATTCGGTATTATGCTTTTCATTTTCTTAATCGGCTTTAATACTTTTATAGACAATAAGTATTAATTGTTTTCATAAATATCATAGAAATGCTCAAAGACAAATTTTTATTTATCCAACAATTTTTCCAACAATTACTTGAATAACACAAAATTTAAGCATAATTATCCATTTTTCCCATCGTTTATATGGTAGCTGTAGGATATGTAGTGGTCTAATGGTTAAAATTGTTGACTAATAGTGATTTATAAAGAACCAATCAATTATCTTATAAAATTGCGAATTAATGGCATTTTTTTCAACCGTTTTTGCAATATTAAGAAGTGAGTGAAGTTTCAGCACGGTTGCGTGAAAACTGGGAGACTAGTTTGAGTATAAACTGGCGGACATGAATAGATTGACTTGCTGATCAAAAATATATATTCTTTATAGGGTCGGAGTTATCTGATTTAAAGCGTTACAAACTTTTCCGGTCTGAAGTTAAATCTTTTGCTGCATTGTGAAAAGGGTGTTAGCCTACCATACACATAGTTTTGGCCGGAACTGTTATATCTATGTGTGGTTTCCATTTACTGATCTCTGTCGGTGCCCCGACGTCACCCGCATCCACATCCACACATAGATACCCAAACACACACACACACACACACACCCATGTGCATAAACATTTCTCAGCTGCCTTTTCTCTCTGTTGACACAAATCATTCGCTGGAAGTGTCGCTCCCGTTTCCACTGGGCCCCTCTTCCTGTCCGCCACCACCACCGCCCCTCATCCGTTCTTTCTTGACAACTTTTCTGTTTGGTCTTGGTGTCCAAATGCATAGGAGGCTCGAGCTGGAACCGCTTTCGTATTTCGTATCGGTTACACTTGAATTGGATGTAAAAACCTTTAGACGATTGCAAAAATGTTTGTACAGTTAAGAGCTATGATGATACTAACCGAAAATTTAACGGTTTTTCCAGTTTAATCTTGCTTAAAAAAGACTGATCTAAATTTCTCGAAACGTGCATATACAAATGTGTGTTTAGTGAGGACTTTCTTATATTTATTTAAGTTTCTTTGAAATCCGATTTAAATATCCCATTTTTGCCATAAACACGATGGAACAAATTTACTCTCGATTGATAAGGCTTTAACAGAATCTGGAAAAATGTATTCAAATTTGTATATTTCTAGTGAAGGAACATTCCAGCCAAAAATGATTAAAATTGCCTGCAAGCGTTAACCTTACTTTTTTGTACGATTTATTTATTAAAAGGATTTTCTGTACGATATAAACGCTTTCGCAACAAGCGCGGGTCTTGAATACCTTGACGAGCTGAAATTTTGCTTACTGTTGAATGTTCTATTTGTTATATCTGTTTGGCAATCGATACCTTTGATATTTTGAAAAATATTCGGAAATATCTACCATATACTCGTATATTAAAAAATCGTGAAACTTTTCTAGAAATTTTGAAGTTTTATACAATTATTAAAGATGATCGAATTTCCTTTTTATTTTGCGCAACGAAAACCCTTGTTTCATTTTCGAACAAAGTATTCCCAAAATATTTCCTAATTTTAAACAAAATATTTGGCCGAAATCCATCCTTTTCTGCATCGCAAGTTCCTGGCCGGAGAGTCAAATCAACATTCCATTGCCAAGCATTCCTAACCCAGAAGGCGAAACAGAAAACCAGAGAGCAAATAAAAAACGACCAAACAACTTTATGAACATTTTTGCACTTGTCTATTTGGTCCACTACCAAACAAAGAAAATATGTAATTCAAAACATTGTTCAAGTGTTCCAGTTTTTAGTGTTCAAGTATGTGTCTGTAAAGTTGTTTATAAAACTTTTGCACCACATAGGAAGAATGGAGAAAAATACACATGAAGACGGGGAGAAGGAACTTGACCATGTCGTTGCCGGTTGCCGTTGTTTGCCAAGCCGTTACTTGCCCGGCTGTACACTCGGAAAAAAACTATACAAGCTAAAAGCTCACGAAATTGAAATCCAAATATTCTTGTCAGAAATTATTCTGAGTTTTTTTGTTCATACGGATACACCCGTTGCATTACATAACAACTTCATCTCAAGTTAGGAATCAAAGTTGGGAATTTACAAACTATTTTTATTTGATGGCCATAGCATAAATGCAAAGTGAAATTCCGAAAGACATATTTAAAAATAAAAAAATATAAGCAAACTGAAATAACTGTATGAAATTGAAATGTATTACCTCGCCTAGATATCGTTGTTTTGAGCCGTGCTTAATTTTTTCCCAGTCTCATCATCGGGCATGATGCTCTTTGGCTGCTCCTTTTTCATTTTCATCTTGGTCTCATCTTGGCTCAACTCGTCTCAACTCGAACCGCCTCGCCTAATGGATGCCTCTTTGTTTGGCTCTGTTCTGTCGTATCTCGTTTTCGATGCAGAATCTATCCCTATGCCACTCCAGTTGGGATCCACCTTCCGCTTCCTGGCATTCCCCTCGCCAACCCGTCGAGTGAAATTGCGCAAGCAAACAAACACATCCATTTTGCTCCTCTTGTTGTTGTCGACGTCGTTGTTTTTTGTTTGTTGTTTGGACTCATCCAACTAGCCGCACTATCGGCCATTGGCACTCGCCACTCTCACACAGATACGCACGCTCACACAAGCACAGCCATTCATACGTATCTATGTTGTGTCCCGACTGGCAATCCTCCCCTCTTCTCCCCCAGCTTTGCCAGCTCTTGCCTGGTTTTTCCTTTGCGGAATAAATTTAAAAAAATCTTTTTGCAAGCCATTTACTGAACCATGTCCGAGCGAAAAGTCGAAATGCTGTCGGTGGCGGTGAAATCTAAACATTATGCAAATGCTCTTTGATATTATTGAAGAGTTTGGACAGTGTAAACAATGTGGGAGAGATTGATCAATTTTGTGGAAAGGGATGAATGGATTTGACCAAAACGAATTGGTAGGAATTTGTTTCAGTTTATTTGCAGCATATTTCAATGCTTGTTTTCACCAGCTTGCATCTTAAATGAAGTAGATAAACATTATTATTTTTCCTAACTAAAAATATATATAATATTTGTATAGTTTTTATTACATAAGTTTATATAAACATACGAGTATTTCGAAATAATATATATAGAATTGACCAATGGCTTTGATCTTTCACCCAAGTATTTCAATAAAAAAAAAAATGGCAATGCTTCGAACTGTTTTTAAAACCAGTTCCTCCAGCCATGACCATGAGGATTCCCAAATAAAGGAGGAAAACATTGCATATATTGCAAAGAAGAACGAAACAAAACAGTAAAAGCAAATCGAAAATTGTGTCATAACATGAAAAACTAGTTGGCCTAAAACCTGAACCTGAACCTATCCCACCACGACGATGATCACCATGATGATTACAATGATCGTGATGATGATGATTATGGGGATGTCTGTTTGGGGAGACCTGTTTTTGTCCAGTCTTCAGCGCAAAAGGCAATGCCAATGGACTGTCTTCAGTCTGTTGGCTGGATGTTGAATTATGGGCCCGTCCCGATCCCGACGAGCCTGTTTTAGCCAAAGTGGGTCGACACAGTCTTGGTCATGTGGAATGGAATGTGATTTGTAGCTCGAACAATGTGTGAAAATGGCCCGACAACAACTTGACGTATGTCCCCCCTCTCTTTGTCTTTGCAGCGAATGTGTTTCAATGATGTTACTGCCTTCGGGGCGTTCGAATAGTGATGTCTATCCGCTACAAAATGCCACCAACACAACAGCCACACCGTCTGGAGGAGCAGGAGCAGCAGTTTTAGGTGGGGCCACATCCAAGCCCTTACTACTGACACGAACATCGTCGCCACAATTGACATCGCTTCTTACAACAAATGGCTCCATCGCCCACGCTACGCCCACGCGCTCAAACGGATGCCCGTCACAACCCGGAGTCCCACCGATAGCTGCAACTACAGCAACGACAACAGCCACACCACCGCCTTCAGCATCGACCATCGCCGAGGCGACAACAACGGACCTTGTCAACGCTGGGTTTGGGATTGGAAATGGTACCAACAACAGCGGGATATACGGGTCACTTCTGGGTCAAAGTCATGGGAGTGGCGTCGTTGGCATCTCCGGAAATTGGCCCGAAATTGATGGACACTTGGAGGCCATACAGGAGAAGCTCAAGCCTGGCTGGACCGTTCATATGGGCAAGGAGGGACGACTCTACTACTGCAAGTGAGTGCTTTATGGGAGCCATTAGTTAAAAGTCGTTTTTTTTTAGGTGTTGACGTCTTTTTGTATTTGCTATGGAATCTTGAAATGTGTACATTTTAAAGGGTATTCGCATTTTGTTGTGGAGTACATTCAAATTTGTATGTGTTCACCTTTTTATTTCCATAGTACATTACTAAAAACAAAATTTTGACTCAACAATTTTAAAAGAAATTTAATTGGAAGTTTAGCCCATTGAATTACTTATTAGCCTTGACTTTAAGGTTAGGGGTATTTGATGGCCGGGCCATGTCAGTCTCTCTGGAAGACTACAATTGCCAGGGATTTTATTTAGGGATGCGAAGCTTAGAATACACTTGCAAGCCAGTTGCCCTCCCATCGTACCCATGGCAGTTATAGTATGTAAGGGTCAGACTTTTATGAAACTCTCATTATAGGTTAAAATGGTAATTAAATAGTAATTAAAATTTAATACAAATTGGCGATATTATGACCCTTTTTCCCAATCGTTCATATGACATATAGTACAGTACTGATTCCGTCCATTCCAATAAATATTCTACCTGCAACAGAAATAAGGATATGGGTTAAGTTTCAGTCTGATAGTATTAAAACTGAGAGATAAGTTTGCGTAGAAACAGACAGACGGACATGGATAGATCACCTTGGCTGGTGATGCTGATTAAGAAAATATTGACTTCATAGGGTCGGAGATGTAACCATCACGGCGTTGCAAGCTTCTGGTCTATATTATAATACCCTCTGCAATGGTAAAACAATGAAATATTACGGTATGCGCTTAGTGCCTATTATATTTATATATTTTATTTGTTTCATTCTTTGCCTTTTTAACGTTGTGCTCTTCACTTTACGAGTATATAGCACTACTAGAGGTAAACTGCATAAATTGAAAAGTTTTCTGCCATCGTTGCGGTGATAGCTGCCAATTGAACCCCTCTTTAAGCCCGTAACAGAATTCTTAGCAAGTTAAATTGATTCATTGCCAATTAGGTATCCTTTTAGGACTTCTGCCCTAAATCCCTAAAGCCTTTAAAATCTTGATATTTGTGTTGGTTTAGAGTTAAACTGTAAATGTAATAAATTCACAAATAATTTAAATCCAATTTATTTCATTCTTCTGGTCACTAAATATTTTCGTATATATATTTATATATTATACATATGTATGTGGACTAGGCTGATGCGGCTTTTTAAATTGTTTTTTTTTTTTTTTTTTGGAAAATTTTTTTTTTTCGGG
>JAJJHY010010948.1:3880140-3920802 GCA_021224005.1 Drosophila setifemur | reverse complement strand
AATCCCGCCACTTCTTTGAGTTGACTACGCATCAAAAAGAATATTAAACAAAGCAGAAAGTCCGACGTTTATATAACCATTAGCGCTCCAAAGTTTCAGCATTTCTATGCCCTGGCCCACAGACTGCCAGACGGACTAACTAACTGACTGGCTGGATAGAAAGGGGATTCAGAGCGGACTGTGTCCTGGCCCGGTTAGATGGACGTGGCTGGGATCGCTAAATGGGCGACTGAATGGCCTGGCCCTGCTGCCGGGCTCTCTCTCTCTGCTGCACATAAATTGATTATGCACAAAATTCTATTAAATAATTTTACACTTTGTTGCACATCAAATTGAAAGAGCACAAAATGCCATAAAGGGGCTGAAAAAGGGGTGGTCGTGGGGCGGGTCTCCGGGTCTCGGTCTCTGGGTCTGTGAGTCCCTGAATCTGTGGGTCTGCCACTGGGGCGATAGACTGAACGAGTGAGCAGCGCTGGTTGGGTTTTATAACCAAACCCGCCCCGCCCCGCCCCAACCGCCTTTCCTGTCTCTCTGAGAGTGTGCAAAAGTGCAAAACTAATTATCACAATTGTGTGCAGCCAGGAAATGAAGAAAGACAGCAACGGAAGCCACCAAGGTGGCCCGATGTGGGTTGGAATTGGATTTAGCTGGTGTTTGGGGATGGCTTTGGAACTTAGCTTGTGTCCTACAGTATAAATTGCCTTAATAATATCTTTGCTATTTTTAAAACAATGAAGATATTAGTTGTGTATTAAATGTGAGCGTCAACATTTTTTTATATACTGCTCAGGGTCTTATTATGTATCTAATTATGTATTTAAGCGTCTACCCATTTATTTAAATTTCCCAAATAATCATAGTTGGAAAATAGTTAGAAAAAAAACTGAACGTAAGAATTCATTATCATTAGTACATTCATTATTTTTATTATTATTGACTACAAACTTGTATCTTACATGGATGTTTAATTAAGAGGTTCTACTGTACTTGAGTTCGAATAAAAAGTGGATTGAGACTGGGTTTGGTACTGCGGCCCGATTATGGGTTGCTGTTTATTGCAAACTCGAGCAAATAACCCAATTAGTGTTGATTAATGTCAATTGAAATGCATTTCTAGTTTACCCAGCGGCACAAATACATCTTTCTGGTTTGAGGAGCCAGGGTACGGAAAATTATTTAAACAGGAGGAAGTGAGCTGACCGCAGGTTCAGGGTCAATGTGGATAAGTTTCAAAGGGTTGACCTTTTACAATGTAACTTTTAAATGGACGGAACCAAACATTTTAATTTAAATGAAATAAAAAATGTATGAGGAAGCTGAAACTATTTGGGTCTAATATTAATGGCCGCTTAGATATTTTAAGCAATGATAATAAATTATTAAACAATAAAAAGTCTTGTTAAAAAGACTTAACATAGTACTATTTAGTTTGTTGATTAGATTGACTTCTAAGAATTGTGTCTATTTGCGGTTTGTAATAAATATAGTGCCAAGACACATTCTATCAGAATTATATTACAAATCGCATATGACAGTTGACTGAACAATTAAGATATGAGAGTGGATTTATTTACATTGTACATTATACTTTAATATGTCATTGCAAATAAATATGTTCACGCAAATGGAGGTAACTTAAAATAAGTAGTTTATTTACTGGAATCAAAATATTAACAAAATTCAAACAAAATTTTATTACAAAATATGTTATTCTTACTTGAACATTTAATGGTATTGTTTTCAGTCACATGACACAATCCTCCGGCTGGCTACCCGCCTGTGAGGATTGGAGCAAACACGAGGAGCTCTCCTATGGCTGGGAGCGTGCCATAGACTCCAAGGGTCGTTCCTACTACATCAAGTGAGTCCCAGCTACTGGGAGTGCTTGTATAGGGCTTATGCTAATAAAATCATATCAATTCCCAAATAGCCATCTGAACAAGACAACCACCTACGAGGCCCCCGAATGCATACGCTGGGATGAGCATCCCCCAGAGCCCCGGCTGGTTCAGCTTCAGAGGAACGCCAGCCTGGGATTCGGGTTCGTTGCCGGGAGTGAGCGTCCCGTGATCGTGAGATTCGTGACCGAGGGCGGTCCCAGTATCGGCAAACTGCAGCCGGGCGATCAGATTCTGGCGGTAAATGGCGAGGATGTGAAGGATGCACCTAGGGATCATGTCATCCAGCTGGTGCGGGCGTGTGAGGCGCAGGTGAATCTCTTCGTCTGCCAGCCCATGGCTCACTGCGTTCTCCCGGGCAGGAAATCCACACTTCTCTCAGCGGGAAAACGAGCCAAGCTAAGATCGCGCCCAAGCCGTGTGAGATTCGCCGAGAGCGTGTGCGTCAATGGAGCTCCACTGTTTCCGGTGAGTGAATAGTGAACATCTAAAAAGACTTATATATAAAGCTTACATTACATCATATATTTGAAAATTATCGGGTTCTGCTTTTTATACCCTTGCAGAGGGTATTATAATTTTGACCAGAAGTTTGCAACGCAGTGAAGGAGAGATTTCCGACCCTATAAAGTATATATATTCTTGATCAGCATCACCAGCCAAGTCGATCTAGCCATGTCTGTCTGTCCGTCTGTCCGTCGGTCCGTCTGTCCGTCTGTCCGTCTGTCTGTCCGTCTGTCGGTTGCTATGTAAACTAGTCCCTCAGTTTTAAAGCTATCGGGCTGAAACTTTGCACCAACCCTTCAATCTGTTGCAGTTACTATATAAGTCGGAACGGCCGGAATCGGAACACTACATCACATAGCTGCCATAGGAACGATTGGGAAAAAATGCCAAAATTTCGCCATTTTTAAAGATATTTTATTTATTTCTTGGTAAACTCTATTTAATAGCAATTTTAACATATCTTGAAAGTTTCATCTAAGTCGGACCACTATATCCTATAGCTGCCATAGGAACGATAGGAAAAATGGGTCATTGAGCATAACTCTTGTGTTTTTCAATACAATTAATTCATTCTTGAGAAATGCAGTTTTCATAGACATTAATGCCGTTTTAGAAAATTAAAAAGCAAAGATCGGATTACTATATCCTATAGCTGCCATACAATCGATCGAACAGTTTAAAGGCAACTGGTCTGCAAGGGTATTCTAAGCTTCGGGTACCGAAGCTAGCCTTCCTTTCTTGTTTTTTTTACAAGCACCAGTTAAGTATTGCAACTTTTGTAAAGTCCTGACCTTTTTTACATAATAATACATAATAGATACACAATTAAAATTTATATATATTAGTTTTATAGTATTATATAACTTTTAGCATACTATATTTCACCTTTCAACTAGGGAGGGGGTCGGGAAATAGCGAGGAATATTGAAATATTAAGCTTGAGGAGTCCTAGGGACTAGGAAATAAAAGTAACAATGTTAACTTAATTGGTTCTTCAACAAATATTAAGTTATAAGGCATTATGAGAACAACATTTTTAATTATATATATTTCGCATATATTTTTCCAAACAAATATAAAACTTTTTTTTTTTAATAAATGTTTGAAAAACATATCTCATTTGTTATTCCTCATTATTAGTAAATGAGTTAAGTAACGTAAATGATATTTAATCATGATTAATAAAATTATTTTTAAATCTGTTTATCGATCATTTCTATAATGAAATGTTGGTTTACTTTTTTTTAGCCCTCGGCCTTCTCTCTCGGCGACATCTGCGTGCCTCCGATGGCCAACGTGCTAAAGGTGTTTTTGGAAAACGGACAGACCAAATCGTTCAAGTACGACGCCACCACCACGGTCCATGATGTGGTTAGCTCTCTGCTGGACAAACTCTGTCTTTGCTGCGGCGAGCTCTTCAGCCTGGTTCTGGAGCACGTGAAGAGCCTCAAGCGGAACAAGCTGACCCTCTTAGATCCACAGGAGTCGCTGGCAAGGGTAAGCATAACTCATAAATTATGCAACTCGGCTTTTACATGTTTGATGTGCTTTAAAATGGAAACAATTTGAAGCTACTTCTAAAAGTACAACAAACATTCCGCAGCCCAATGAATAGCAATTAAATTTATATAAATATGTACTTAACTTAAAAGGCATACTTAAATGAATACAATTTACGATCCATTATTAATTATTTTTTATATTAATATTATTAAAATACGTAAGAAAATAAATGTTTTTATGGACCTTCAAAGTAGGTAAAACACTATTACCCCTGTGTCCCGTCTTCTTTATTTATAGATTGCCGCTCGGCCAGGGGCTCACAAGCTTCGCTGCCTGTTCCGCATCACCTTCGTGCCCATTTCCGCCGCCGAACTGGCACAACGGGATCTGCACGCTTTGGACTACTTGTACATGCAGTGCTGCAACGATGTCAACCAGGAGCGATTTGCCCCGGAGCTCCAGCCAGAGCTGGCGCTGCGATTGGCTGCTCTCCACATGCATCAACACGCCCTGGCCAATAACTTTGCGCCCGCGAAGCTCACTGTAAAATTGGTCGAGTAAGTTCAGCGAAATCCCTAATTGATGTTCTCGCTTAAACGTAAAACCCATTCCATTCAGACGCGAATTCGGCCTGGAGAGATTTGTCCCAGTGAGCCTGTTCGAGGGCATGAAACGAAAGGAGCTCCGCCGTCTAATTTCCCACTTCCTGAAGCTCAATGCGGAGATGACTGGATCATCCAGCAAGGTTCTCACACAGCTGCAGGTGAGTGGCGTGCAAATCCAATCTGAACTTTAAATGTAGAACATAGAAGAAGGTGGTTAACGGGTAAACCTTAAGGATTGTTAATTCAGAAAAAAACTAAAATCTAAAAGGAGGGAAACATTCTTAGTCAAATTAAGGAATGCAGTAATAGAAGTTGAAATAGTAGTTTCCAATTTATAATAAATTACATCATTTATATATCCAATCTAATAAATCCCCATGATTGCAGGCTAAGCTCCACTATCTAGATATAATCGCTAGTTTACCCAGCTATGGAGCCAAATGTTTCAGCACAAACCAAAGAGAGGGCGTCGAGCGCGTCCTGCTGGTGAGTCCGCGCTTTGGACTCAGCCAGATATCCAGTGCCCGCAACTCGGTGGTGAGTTTTCTCAATGTTCGTTGCCATTTAATGCTCTGTTAACTGTCGGAGTCCTTGAAGCAGCCCCAACCGATATCGGCCATTGAGGACTTCACTCATGTGGTGGTGAATCGCGAGGACGATGTCGCCTGTAGCGTATCCATCTTCATGCTCGGCGATCGAGCAGTGAAGTTCATCATGGAGGATCGCGATGCCTGCGAGTTCAGCCTGGTCCTTGGAGGCTACTACCGATTGCTAACAGGTGGGGATATTACTTAAAATAAAACTATAGAGACATACAAATATTTCCCATGAGTTATGTTTCGTTGTTCACCTTTACTAATATTGATCTCAACTCTTTCCAAAGGCAACATGTTGAATATTCTACGTGAACGGGATCCGCAGGATGAAGACAACTCTCCCGGCTTTCTCTCCCAGCACACAGTGCTCCCGGCGGGCTGGAGCTACCTGCTGCCCTTCCACACTCGAGCGCACAGCGTGAACTTCCTGATGACGCCGCCATATCATGCACTGCTCCAAAAGGGTCAGCTCCAGCAGCAGGCCTCTATTCAGGCACCGGCGTCTCTGCCTTATGCCATGGACTTGGACCTGCACAGTGTCATGGCAACGGAACTGTTGGAGGAGGCGGCCAAGGATTCGGGACTGAGTGACAGCAGTGGCAGCAACTATTGCGAAGGACGCAGCCACCTGGGCAGCCAGCAACTGGAGGCAAAGAACGAGCAAGTTCTCAGGAGGGTGCAGGAGCTGCAGCATCTGGTCCAAACGTCTGAGCAATATCTGAGCGAGCAAGAGCAGGGAGTGAGCGGAGGAGGAGGCGTGGCCATGCTGGAGTTCGACTCAGACTGCGATAGTCTCAATAGCAGCAAGGTTTCATCGACGGAGGAGTCGCAGGGTGGCTTGGTGTTGGGATCGAGTGTGGTTATTCCTCCGGGCCACCCTCTAAAGCACAGCGACTCGCTAACGCTTCTGGCGGAGACCATTAACCACGAGTTGAGTGGCATTACCCAGGGTCTGAATGCTATTCCGGAAACCGCCCCCGTTTCCTCATCTGCCCCTGCCACGCCAGCCACGCCCAAAAGGAAGCCCAGTCTGTGCAGCACCTCCAGTCCAAGGCCTCAGAGGAAACTCAACGGATTCAGTCAGCTGTTGAGTGACTTGCAGGCTTTGGGTACCGATTTCTCGCAGAGCGAGAGTGACTCCGAGTCGGTGGCCTCACCCGCACAATCCCCCACGACCAGGAGACCCCAGATGATGCTGCTCCAGGCAGCTGGAACAGGATCTGGATCTGGATCTGCAGCCAAGCAGCCACTTGCGCAAAGGAGCAGCTTTGGCCTCCATAGTCCGGATGGAACGCATTTTGGGGCCGAGACCAAGGACTACAACCTAAGGGAGTATCTCCAGCAGCTGAAAGAGATAAGCAACGCAGCATCAGCGGACACCGATGTGGCTGCTCGCCAGCTATCCGAGATTTACGGATTCGAAGTGCGGGAGGATACCTTCATTGAAACCGATACGGATCTCATTGATCTACGTGCCATTCCGCCTCCCCAAACGCCCGACGAATTGGATTCCCTATCCTTGATGAATGCTGCACCACCGAAAGGTTTCGAAGGCAAAGCCGAGGAGTTGGACAGTTTTCTGCAGCAAATTATGGTGGCGCCTCCCACACAAAGAGCCACACCCGCCAAGGAACTCACGCCCGAGGAGATTATGTCATTTATAATTCCACCCCCACCGAACCTGGAGCAACAGCAGCCCGTGGAAGCGGAGTGTTTGTACAGCAATTCGGTACAGGCCAAGCGGGAGTTCTTCCAGTCGGTGGCCAATGGCAACAGTAACAGTGCAACACCCCACATCATCGAGTACGCCACCGTGGAGCGGAAGAGCAAATTTAGCTGTTGCCCCACCAGCAAAAAGGAGGAAGCCGAACCCGATCGGGAGGAACTGCAGCCCCCGCCCAGGACGCCCAACTCGGAGCAGCTTTCTCCGCCGCCAGCGAGGCCCCCAAAGAGTGCGGAACTCATGCAGCGGTACTCACCCAAAAAGCAGGTGAGGATTGCCTCCAGCCCGGTGATGCAGCCGCAGCGAGATCGGAGGGATCCCCCTCAGTTGCCGCCCAGGGGCAGTCCCACGCTGGATGGCAACCGCACAAATCAAACACCAGCTCCGGTGAGTGGTCCCAAGAAACCCCCGCTGCCGCCCATCGCCAATCGCCCGCGTCCTCTGAATGGAATAAGTCCCGCACCAGCAACTGCACCATCTCCTGCCCACTACTCACCACCCATACCGGCCACCGCCCGTCTGCCCCACTTGAACCAAACCAATGGAACACTTCCCCAGCTCCCAAAGAAACCCCAGCAACTGCATGGGGAGAAATTGTTCATTAAGAATGGTCACCTGATCGACGGCGAGGCGCTGTTGGGCAAAACGGATGTGGCGATGGCGGGTCTGCTGATCAAGCTGGACCAGGTGGCAGCTCAGTGTTCGGCGGCTCAGGCGGCCGGAGGCGGCACCTCGATTGACGAGGAAAAGTTCCAGAGGGCCAGAAACGAACTCACCGAACAAACTCTGGCCCTGGTGACGGCCAGCAAATTCCTGGTGGCCTCCATGTCCGACATGACATTGATAACGCTGCCCGAGCACCTGACATCCTGCTTGACGGCCATTCGAAGGATCACGGAACTGGCCCAGGATATGACCCGGCACACTTCAGCGCCTTTGCAGACCCGGAATATAGTGCTCAAAGTTCACGATGTGGCGAGCAGTTTCAGGGAACTGGTGGGAGTGGAAATCGGTCCCATTGGGGCGGGACAGTTGGCTCTGCAAGCCGAATGTCTGGCCAACGTTCTGGCCACTTTGCTAAGATCCCTGCGAGTGTTCTCCCCATAACCCACAGGGATAAAGGGCGATACGGACAGAACGGAAAACGGAAGCGGCGAACACCAAAGCAATCCCGACATATCGCACGCTCGTCTGTCTATGTGTAAATCCCCCTACACCACCTACGTCTAGAAGTGCATCGAACCCTATACATATGCACCCACACATATATCTACATATATACGTACATATACATATATATATATATATTCATCGTCTCTCGAAACTAATTTACAGGTAAAGGGCCGCGTCAGGGAGTCGGAGGTTTGATGGCTCCTTTCGCTTAGCCTCGCTTAATCCTCACCAGCGACTAAATCGCACAGCACAGTGCCAGCTCAAGCGGGGGGATCGCAACGGGTGTGGTGGTGGAAAGTGTATATAGATTGATTGGAATATGAGACTACATATCGTAACTTGTTGAGGGAAATCCAACTTTCGACTATAATAAACGATTTTTACAAGGTTCTTCATGCAGACATGTAAATTTCGTTAATTTTACACTGCTGCATTTTTTCTATAAGCCCTTGTATATTTATTATTTATTAAAGATAGTTCTTGAACCATATATGTATATTTTACACCCTTGCAGGGTGCAAGAAGAGGATTTCAAATCCAAAAAGATATAAATTTTAAAAAGTTTTCAAATCTAAAAAGTTGCGCTTTAGCTGCCATAGGAAAATGATAGAGAGCTTGGCTTTTTATACCCTTGCAGAGGGTATTATAATTTTGACCAGAAGTTTGTAACGCAGTGAAGAAGACATTTCCGACCCTATAAAGTATATATATTCTTGATCAGCATCATCAGCCGAGTCGATCTAGCCATGTCCGTCTGTCTGTCCGTCTGTCCGTCGGTCCGTCTGTCCGTCTGTCCGTCTGTCTGTCTGTCTGTTGCTATGTAAACTAGTCCCTCAGTTTTAAAGCTATCGGGCTGAAACTTTGCACCAACCACTCAATCTGTTGCAGGTAGTATATAAGTCGGAACGGCCGGAATCGGAACACTACATCACATAGCTGCCATAGGAACGATTGGGAAAAAATGCCAAAATGTCGCCATTTTTTAAGATATTTTATTTATTTCTTGGTAAACTATATTGAATAGCAATTTTAACATATCGTGAACGTTTTATCAAAATCGGACCACTAAATCCCATAGCTGCCATAGGAACGATGGGTGAAAATGGGTCATTGAGCATAACTCTGGTGTTTTTCAAGACAATTAATTCATTCTTGATAAAAACTGTTTTCATAGACAGTAAAGCCTTTTTGGAAATTTAAAAATCAAAGATCGGATCACTATATCCTATAGCTGCCATACAATCGATCGAAGGCAACTGGTCTGCAAGGGTATTCTAACTTCGGGTACCGAAGCTAGCCTTCCTTTCTTGTTAGAGTTTCTTTTCAGTAAAATATTACTGAATATTCGTTAATTGCCATTTAAATAGGGTTCGTAACATCAGACAACTATATCCAAAAGCTATAATAATAACGATCGGTCCAGATGAAAGCAACTGGTCTGCAAGGGTATTCTTCGGACTCCGAAGCTAGCATTCCTTACTTGTTTCCCTGTATTATACATATTATTATATCGTATATTGCTCAAAGAATCTTTTTATATTATTAGTTATCATTCTGTGTAGTGTAATTTGTTTGGCAATATGTTTTCCAAAACTTTTTAACTTTTCATCATACATTGAATTTTTTGAAATATGTGAATTATGAAGTAGTCAGTCGCACCAGGTCTTCTTATAATATATTTAATTGTTACTTTTCCGTTTCCCTTTAGCTGAATTCCAATTACCATATCAAGAAGCCTACCAATCCTCTATAGCTCATACCACCACACCACAGCGTTCTTAAATATAAAAATCAATTTATAGTTCTTAAACAAAAACTCTCTTAACTTAACGCATGAAACTAACTCGAATTTCTATGTAATCTCAAAAAAACCAACTATTTTTAACTACTATGTATTTATACTTGTATCGATCACTCGAATTGTTAGTACTGCTCTGTATACCGAATCCCAGAATCGAACCCGAACCAACTTAGCACCCTGAAAACCCAAGAATCCAATCGAATGGAACACCATGACTTGATTATCTAGACCAATTTATATGATAAACTAACAGAAATATGTTTATTAAATTATTCTACTAGTATATTTACTTATGTACATAATTTACACACATACCTAATACCATTTATATACAAGTACTATACACGAGTATATGATATTATTATTAAATTGACCAAACAATAATCAAAATTTTAACTTGTGATATACAAAATGGAAAAAGTAAAACAAAAAACTCGTTATTGAAAATATAACTTTTACATTTTCTTTGTTTACCAACAACAAACCTATTAACAAAATTTGTTTGTATGTTCTTTGTTGTTAGAAAACGATCAACTTTTTGTTATTGTTTATGTGTCATATTTTGTTGTAGTTGTTGGCGAAGTACAAGAATGCGCACTAAGTTGTAGCTTTAACTGATTATATTATTGTATACAAATCTAATATGAGTAATCAATAATCAAAAGAGGAAGCAGAATATCAAGGATAATCCAATACAAACCTAATCGATAACTATTGTTTTTATTTTGTTTGGAACAAGCACACACACATATGCATAATAAACATACATATAATGAATATACAATTATGAACTAAACTTAATAATACATATTAAGTAAACCATATTCAAATGTACAATGTAAAACAATGTAACTGTTTATGATTTAATGGAAAAAAAAAAAACAAATACATTCTAAATGCATATGAAATTGTATGGAATAAATTCAATAAATAAACCAAAGTAATATAAAGAATACAAATTTTTTCATTTGAAAAATCTCCGCGATTTTGTATTTGTTGCATAGATTTTATGCTTTGAAAAATGTATCTAGCCAGGTTTAATAGTTAAATGCTTTCTTCTTACCAGAGGAATTGATTTTAAAATTAAAATTAAACATTTCGGTTTATATACATGCTTTCAAAAAGGGTCGAATTAGCTTAGTTGTTCACACATTTTTTTTTGTTATTTCATTATTTAAAATTTTCAGCTTCGGTAGCAGTCAGTATTTGACTGACTTCATCGAATAGCAGCTAACTTTTGGTTGCCACGAAATAGTTCGCTTACGCCATCTATTTGCTATGGGAGTCATGCGCTCTTTTATCTTCCTCTCGCTCTCTCTCCCAACAGTAAGCGGCCAAAGCGGCACGGTGAAAACTATAACATATGGTGAATTTATATTTTGAAAATTGTTTGGTATAAATCATCTTATTAGAATAAAATAAAAGAAAGAATTTTTATGGAGATGACAATATATGGTTTAAATACGTTTTACAATGGCAACCATAAAAAAAGAAATGTTTTGAAAAAATCGCAAATCCTGCAATTCTTTGGATGCATTTTTTGTATATTGTTCGGTTTGTTAAAAACAAACTCTTTGAGTACCGAAAGTTAAGATTTATTAGAGCTTACAAGTTGTCGTCCTATCCATTAGTAAAGTTTTACACATAGTTGCATTTACGTAATTTGATTAAAACTTGTATATAATATATATTTTTACTGGGTTGAGAATTTAATTTCAGCTTAAATGCGAATCCATCCGTTTGATTGGAATTTAAGCTATGGAAAATGGAAATGGCTAACTTTAAAATCTAGACAGGGAAGTGGAAGTGTGACCGATCATCGATGCAAAAGATCTGCTCGCGGAGTGAGGTTGCCAGACTGGGTGTGTTGGCGAAGAGTCAGTTTCTGTTGGTTAGTTAACCTAGTTATAGCGAGCTTTTAAGGGAGTTGCCTTTTCCGCAACACTTCAACACCACGTTTTGGGCCTTTGTTAATATAAATGATTTCTGCACTTTTCCCACTCGTTAAGCCTAGGTGATGTTAACTAACAGTAATGGGCGTTTCGTTAACATCGGACAACAATGTGGCTGTCCCTTAATTTGACAAAAAAAGTTAACAGAAAATACCAGTTTGTGGCATTTTCACATGCTAGCAATTTGGTCGCTCTAATAAAATCTATTTAAGCAACTCGCAAGCTCTCAAAAAAAAAAATTGAGAGAGCGCTGCAGCGCGCGCTGTTTTCGGTTCGCATTGAAAGATATCAGGAATATAATCGCAAGAATCACATCGTTACTTCTTTCTGGCTGTCGGACGTGTTTTTGAAATTCTCAAAATATCGGGCAGAGCTGCGAGATCGAAACAATTGCAGTGAAATCGAATCGAATCGAAAAGCGTGTGTGCTGTGCGTTACGTTAAATTCTCTGCCGCAGAGTAGTAACCGATATTGGTACGGAACGGATTAGGGAGCAGGGATCCAAGAATTGAGCGACCCGGACGCGAAACCGAGGAAATCAAATCAAACCGAAACCAAAACCAAAACGCATACAAAGAAAGAAATTTCGTCTTCCTGCTTTTTGGCTGCAAGAAGAGAAAATGAAAAGTGCGCAAAATAATATATGTAATCGCAAGGAAAATACGGAAGCGAGCCAATAAAAAGTTCAGCGAAAACGCAATTGTTATATATATATACATATAGATTTACGGCTATATGTTCTCTCGGTTGGAAAGTTCTTCTTTTGTGCAAGAAATATAACACACACATCAAAATAAATTACTAGAAGAAACAGCAATCACAACAACAACAAAGGCATCCTCAAGAATCTCACTCTCCCAGCGCTCTCTCGCGCTCGCTCTCTGGCTCTCTTCCCGCGAAGAAAGAGGAAGAAGGAAAGACAACAACACCAGAAATCTCCGCTTCGAAAATAATACATTTCTGCGAGGAGGTTTCGGCATTTATGCAAATCTAATAACTAATTCTCAAAATGGATTACAAATTCATTGTTTTCAATGCTGCGCGCGATAACAATCTGGCGCAATTGAAGGTGAGTTGCATGGAGCACCTGTAATTTGCAGTGGGCGTTCATTTGTGGGAGGCAATCCAATCCAATAAGAAAGCTATGTAGAAATCTCAGCTGCTGCTGCTGTTTCTGTTTCTGTTGCTGCCTGAGTTCAGCCTTGTGACTAATCAATAAAATTCTCACCAACACAAGCACACCCGCACACACATGCACATGCATACAGAAGCTCTCTGCTAAGCCGCGCATGTTCTCAAGCAGTGTTGGCCAAAATATATTCGGTTTTGGCCGAAAAAAAGCCAACATGAATAACTTTGAACTTGATAACATTGCCCTTATACATATGTGTGTGTGTGAACAATTTTGGTTTAAAAACAGAAAAACTTGTTTAAAAACTAGATAAAGTCAAATTAAATACTATCTGCTAAATATCAGCCCGACATCTAAAACCAGTTTTAGGCACCCGTTTTTCAATATTTAGTATCAATCGCTCATAAAAAAAATAGTTGGAAAAATAAATAAAAACTTAAGAGATAATAATACTAAAAATAATTACATAATAATAGCAAATGTTTTAAAATTTTGTTGTAAAAATACAAATTGAGGGATGTTGAATAACCTAAAAATATTTCCCAACTGTTTGTGTTAGATTTACTTATTGAAGGCTAAAATTCACTTGACTTGACTAAAAGGGCGCTTAAGTTCTAGAATGTCTACATTAGTTTGGAAGTTTCCCTTTTGTTGGCCCTAAACTAGCTAGATGGCTTGCTTCGGTGGTAAACAATAACAAATACATATGTTTGCTGGGCTTGTTTGTGGGCGTTCCGAAGAGCTGGGACTTTTGCTTGCCACTGCAAGACTTCATAGTTGCACGCTCTTTGCATAACAAAAGTTCTTAAGCTTATGACCAGACGGCCGAGGAGGTGAGCTTGGGGCAGCTTGACATTGGCGCACACACTGCAAACTAAAATTGGAAACGGCAACAGAAACAGAAACAGCAACAGAAGCCTAAGCCCGCTGCAATTGGCGCTGTTGCATTGACGCTCCATTTGTCCCCCACTTCTGATATTATTGTTTTCGTTTTCGCTGCACTTGGTGGGTGTTTATTAGTTAGTGCGATTGTGTAAGTGCTTATTAGTGTGCATTTGACTCTAAGTTTAGCCCATCCGTACTTTGTATGTACGGCAAATGTGTATGACATTTCAGAAATTTAAACGCGACTTGGATGTGCATTGCAAATGAGCCTGAATTATACGCATTAGCAAAGCAAATATTTATAAAAATAAAAACATTTCTTTTGTACTATATGCTAAGTGAAATGAAAACATTTTTATTCTATATTTATAAATTACTTCACATGAATGAGTTGTGAATTAAGATATCTCTCTTTTTATTGAGAAAACTGTTTACCACCAACAGTTAATGTATATGTATTTAATATTCTCAGGTTTTCACATTTTCCCCAGCGCTTGATTCATTTGCTGCTTTGATGGCATTATCTTATCAGCTCAGACACTCGCCCCAAGCTTTTTGTCAGTATACATATATACTGCTGATGACAGCTCCAAATGTGTAGCAAGTATTTTTAACAATTTTGTTCCATTGTTGTTATTGCAATTGGGCCACGTTGTTGTTCAACACGTTAATAACCGACGGCGAATTTTAACAGCTGAAATCACGTCGTCAGCCGCAGTTCACTTCCGCGATTGTCACTTGCTTTTGAACAGTTCTCCAGCCCTCTCTTTCTCTGAACCTATACCCCTCACTCTCTCTCGCGACGTCTGATTTTGCCCCCAGCAACGCCTACAAGCGAACGCACTTTGCTTATTACTCGCATTATTATGCTGATCGGGAGAACAAAGAGCAGTTCCTCTGGGCTTTTGTTTTTCGCTTTTTGGCTTCCTCCTGCCGCTGCCGTTGACAATTATCCTTGAAAGCGTTCAATCACATTAACATGGAAGGCTCGACCCTCTGCACCGATAAAAATCCATATGTGAAATATATCATATTTTACAAACCGTCAATGAAATGAAAATGTTCAATATTATTAATTTTGTACACATATATTTTTAATATAGTTACAATATTGATTATAAATTTTGAATTTTTTTTAAGTACTAAATGTAAATATAATAATTAAATGTAAATAATATAAACCAACTTATAGAGTAAACTATTTTTAAATGAACTGTCAGTTTGGTATCAAGTATAAAGCCTATTTGAGTTTTTTTCAGAACTTAAAATGTTATTGCATTTAGCAATGCAAGTTTCGTTTTTCCCCGCAGTGCATCGCGATCTGGATATTCCTGTTCGTTCTCATTTATTGTTGGTTTCATCAAACTTCCTGATTGACGGGTCTCGACCCTGGAAATGTGTCATTTAAGGGGTGTGAGTTTTTGGGTTCTGAGCCAGAGGAGGAGAGTTGAGTGTTGATCCATACAAATGGAATAAATAAATATAAAGTATATATATAAGTGTATACATATAATCTGAAGGGGTCCAAAATAACTTCGTGTATGGGCTGCTGCACTCAATGCCCCAAATGTTGAAAAGAGAGAGGGAGAGGAGGGAGCGAGTCAACCTGCTTGCCCGCTCGACGTGCAACATGTTCTAGCCTTCGCATTATAGAACTGGTTTTTCTTGCTCGGCGTTGTTTATGTTTGTTCCAAAAATAAGAAAAGCCCCCTTCGTCACTTCAGTGCCTCGATCCTAAAAAAAAATAATAAGACACCTTACCGACCGCTGTACACGAAGTTGAAGTGCCACTTAAAGTTGAGTACACATAACAAAATTGTGCTTCGTTCTTCTTCTTTGGGTTCTTTTTTTCTTTGCCCCAACTTGGCTTTGTTTTCTTCGCTCTATGTGATATGGGGCCAGATCAAATGATTAATGATGTTGAGGATGCATGAGGGGAAACTAGTCCAACTCCGAAGATCGTCCGATAGCTTCATATAGTTCAACAAGTAAAGCGACTTTGCATGTCAAATTTCAAGGGGGAAAGTATTTCCTAAAAAAGTATCTAAGAAAATTTTAATTATTTACCCAGTCCCAGTTCATAAACATCTTTATTTTATTACGTTTGCATTATAATTGTATACATTGTTAGGTGTTATTTGAAAAGAGTAATCTCAACTAGAAGTTTATACGCCACGCGGCAGTTTAATTATATAAAAACAGCTAAATGCATTAACGATAATATTCCGGTTTAAAAGTACATAATTAAACTGTTGCTGTGATTGTTTTAATTTCAACGAGTGTATAAAACCTTACCTTTAGGCACGATTTCAGCCAAGAACAATTCAAAGGTTCAATGACTAATTTCTACTCAAACTGGTTCTACGTAAAAGTGATTAACTGTAAGCCATAGGATCCAGGAACGCAATGGTTCAATGACCTGGAATCATTATCTGGATGTTAAGAAAACATATTATTTAATGTTGTTTTAGAATTGTGTTAGACGAGATTTCTTTACAATCTTCTTTGAATAGCAACTTTAACATTATGCGTATATCCCAATCAATTCCGTCAAATTGATCATTATTGATAAACCTTGTAATGATTAGCAATTAACCAAAACTGATTAATTATTCTCACTTAAGACGTATGTATTTTGTAGTTGCTGTAGTTTTTAATTACATGCAAAGCAAGCCTCGAAAAAGCCATTCCAATTCAAAAAAACGTTTTCTCAAAGAAACACTTCAATCAGGCAACGCTTCTCGAGCGTTTTCAAAACATTTGCCAAGCCATAACATTAAAGATAATTCGATGTACACTTTGTTATTGGTTTTTCTCGTCCGCTGTTCATTTTTTGGTTTCGTATGCAAAAACCGAAAAAGTGAATTTTTAGTTGGTCAACAGCTGTTTCAGTTTTGGGGTTGAGGTTGATTCTTGCGCCTTGCAATTTACTCGCCCGCAGAGGTTTGAGGTTTGTTGGGGTAACCTCAAAATGCGAAAATGTCTGCCTTTATTTATTTCTGTTTTATACTTTTCGATTTTGTTTGAGTTGAGTGGAGCAGAGTGAGTCGGCTGTTTGGAGCTTTGAGTTTAAACTGAGGAGCTGGGGAGCTGGGGACCTGCTTCTTTTTCTACTCGCTTGCCATTTAACTGCTTCTTGATTATTAGTTTTCAATGGTGTGTGTCTGCGGGCTTGTGTGTAAGGTCAGAGCCAATCTTGCTGGTTAGCTTTGACTCCAATTCTGTGTAAATCTGAATGTAGATGTGTATCTGGATGTGAATGTGGATGTGGTCTTTGTCATTCGCTTCTGTTCTCCGTAAGTAACATACATCGGCAAGCACATATACAGTTGGGCTCAAAATAATAGCAAACTTCGATGGGTTAAAATTCTTCATATGCGACAAGATGTCACTGGATTGATTAACAGAAGGCATACATTTTCTTAAAAAATACATACACCTTGTGATATTTATCTTTCAGTGTATCTGGCAATTGGCAAGAAAATATGTTACTATCTTGACCGGTGGTGTGTTTATATTTATGGTTGTATGTATAAGATATATAGTTAGGCATGTGAAGATCTTTGAGGAAGACCATAACAACAACACTAGGAAGAGCAATTAACAGCAACAAAGATAACAAAGCAATTGAGGACCGAAGAGCGCGAAACATACGCACATACTCATAGATATAAAACCGAGTTTGAACTCGGTGCGTGATCGGTTTGTATGTACTTAATGATAGCATTCATTGGCTTTATCTGCCTTTTGTTTCCATTGGAGAAGCCTGAAATTGTTATTTCTTTGCTCCGCGGAATTAAATTTGAGGCGCTTTTGTTTTGGTCTCTGCACTGGGAGAAACTGAATAAGAATTCCTTGGTAAATCATGTGGCAATGGCAATACTTGGCTGCGACCCGTCTGCCCATATTTGAAGCCAAAGAATAGTTTTGCAAATTTTGGCGAGCTTTTGGAAATTTTGCAATAAATATGTATATAGAGTGAAACTTGGGACTAGGAAGTGCTAAAACAAGTTGCCATATATCCAAGTAAAACTTCTAAATTAAGCTAATCATTTGGCTAACTCTAAATGTTTTTTTCCATTCCTTATATATTTCAGTTTAAACAGTTAAATGAACCAAAATTATAAGTTTATATGGTTGACTTAAAAATTGTAAATAAATATGTACGTTAATAGAAATTGATTGTAGAGTGAATTGCCTAATTGGAAGTTTCCATAATAGAATTTTGTATGGGCAGCCGTTTGAAATGTAAAATTATTTGACCTCTCTTAACCAAATACACAGCTTACCAGGGAAAACAACAAAACAGAACGTAAAGGCAAATAAACATTCAAAAAGCAATAATATTCGTGGAGGTGACATCCGGATTTGAAGTTTAACAACCCGCGTAATTAACCATGACTCTGAATTGAGCAACCTAGAAATAAAGACCCACTCAAAGCAATTATTATTTTGCTCAGTGCATTTTTATCGCACATCATAACTATTTACGATGCCAACAGACTCTACAAGGAGAACGCTAGACAAAGGGGAGCTGGCTAGAAATATTTTAAGCGCCAATAGCCCCATGATTAATTCTGGCAATATTAAAAAATGCTTTGTTTTGCCTTCTCTGCCAAAGGGTAAACGAATGCCAATATAAATGAATTCAATTTATTTAAATATATATGGCGTTGTGTTAACTTGTTTACAACAATTGAAAAGCAATTAACACCAAATATGTGTGAGGGTATTATAATTTTTTCCCCAGTAAAGCAGACAGTTCTGACCCTTTAAAGTATATATATTCTTGATCAGAATAAAAATCTGTCTGTTTTTTTCGGAGTTTTAAATCTATCGGGATTTAACTTTGCATCAAGTCGTCTTTCTGTTATTATCGGATAGCTGCCATAGAAACGATTGGGGAAAAGGTTGTTGAGTTCATTGAACGATTAACTAAACCAGCAAAAGGCATGCGAGTATGTGATCGAACACACGAAAACACCCTTGTATATGATTTTCAAAATATAAACATAAATCTTAAAAGAACAAATAAGCCGACAAGAAGGAGGTTAGGTGATAGTGATGGCCTTGGCTTATCTTGGGACCTCAATCCCTTCTGGTATCTGTGTTTATGTTTCGCCACGCGTTCTGGGAGCTACCTAATATTCTTATCGATCCACATGAGTAAAATAAAATTAATCCCATCGATATAAAATGCGTCTGGTATGGGCTGGCGTGTGCTTATGTTTGAAAGCACACGACTAAATTTTCCACGCTTCATTAATGAATTAGTATTTTTCCATGTATCTAAACACCCTGAGACATTCGAACGACCTCGACCTTGACCATGCCGGCAAGCTCTAATGTGAACCCTTTCATTGAACCAGTTGTGCTTCCCCTTCCCTCGCAGATGCTCCGTTAAAAGCACCGTTGACCTCAATATTTGATGATGATGCTGCGGCTGCGCCATCTGATATTGCCTTTGTTAGACGAGTGCAGGGTGCTGCTGCACTGAAATAAATAATGTGTCTGATACAAATTTAGTAGTACCTTATATTTGTTCTAAGTATATTTTTTATTCCAACAAAAACAAAATTATATTTTATCTCAAATACTATATAATATGACAAGAACTTGCATTATTAGAAAATATAATAATAAATATTTAAAACAAATAATATTAGTACATAATGTATATGGATATTATCCATATATATTATATTGTCCAAAAATGAATTAATTATATTGATAAACACCAGAGCTATGGTCAATGACCCATTTTCTTCCATCGTCCCTATGGCCTATATAGGATATAATAGTTCAATTTTGTTATGATTTTCAGGCTAGGTTAACGTAGTTATTTAAAAGTTATTTGTAAAGAATCAATCAAATATCTCAAAAAATTACAACTTATATACTACCTGCAACAGATAGAAGGGTCAATGCAACGTTTCAGCCCGATAGCTTTAAAACTGAGTGACTAGTTTGCGTAGAAACATACAAACAGACAGACGGACATGGCTAGATCGATTTGGCTGGTGATGCTGATCAAGAATATATATACTTTAGATGTCTCCATCACTGCGTTGCAAACTTATTTTTTTTTTATTAAAATCTTCCTGTACATTTTTGTGGATTGTGCAGCGTTTGACATCTCTCAAATAGGTTTTAGCTCCCCCGCTTAATGGCAGCAACCTTTGACTTTTATCACCCTTGGCCGGATTAGCAGTCGCGGCTTTACGAACAAATAAACCAAATAATTTCAATAGAGTTCTCAATTTGACCGATTTGAATGCCGAGCCCCGGAATCCGAGTTCCGAACTACGAATTTCGAACTACACGCCGCACATGGTCAGCATTTGGTTGAGCGGTCGATCGAACGGACGGAATCGCGGAGTTGGATGACCAAGTCTGCGGATGAACTTAAGTTTGAAACGGCGCTGTCGACTTGCATATCATCGACATTGAACTCGTTCAATGTCAACATTATAATAAATTATGCGTGTGCGGTTCGCTGGGAGCGGGGAGAATAGAGAGGGGAGTGGACGCAAGCCCAAGCGGTCAAAGCGGAAAATCGATCACAAAGCGAAGCTATAAAACAACAACAACAACTAACGCAACAACCAGAGGCGTAGGTCTGATTTTTTGGCAGGGGGATTTTGGGTAATTAATTTCTCAGTTTAGTTTTAACAAAAACTTAACTACCACAATCTAGTGGTACTGGTTTTCCGGACGCTTAATCCCCAAAACCCTCTGTACGCCACTGGCAGTGGTAGCCACCACAATGGAAAGTTGTTTATTGTTTATTACACGGAAACGAATATGTTTGTTCATGTTGTTGCTTTAATTTAATACTCGTAGAAGCGTTTTGGCCGTTTCAGCTTGACATTAGCGAATAGCGGTAAATTGTGTTTCAAGGTGTTCCCACTGCTCTCCGTTCAATTCGAGAACAAATATGTGAAATGCCGAAACATAAGATTACCTTGGGAAATCAGTGCGAATATATACATAGCTGGAAGTTTGTTTTCACATTTTCCCAATTTGTCAAACAAGCTGGGGACAGACAACCAATTAAAAATAAATTTATTTCCCCTGTTTTTGCGTCACTTTTTCGGAAGTGAAATGGTTTCTACTTGTTCTGTTGCAAGGTATATGCAATATACGAATTTAAATCATAAATTAACTCATTGCAATTATCCGCAATGCTCTGTCTTTTAGCAAATTTGTTTTGTTATTGATACAAATGCTCTCAACATATTTTCTTTATTTGAGATTGTATGAATCCAGTAAATTTAACAGGTTGATGTGCAAAGGAAAACAGATTTAAAGGGTAAAAGTTAACAAAAAATGTTTGTTCTGAAATAAAACAATATTTTCATTCCAAATCATCTTAATGCATGTGTCAAAATCTAAAAAATATTTCTCGGGCATGCATTATTAGACAACTGTTTGCTTAATGTATTCAAGATTTGCTATTTTAAATTGCGTCTTGATTAGCTAAGAGTATTTTTCTATCTTGCTTCCTATAAAGAATTGTTTGTATAGCTATTGAAAGGTAAGGCTTTTAAAAACATTAGGCCTTTCCCCACTGTTATTTATTATTCCATAATAGCCTTTACCTACTTGCCGTAATTAAATTAAATACAAGTGAAGAAATTCCCATAATCTGGATCAATTTCCTGATTGAATTGGGCATTTTTCCAGCCAACGAGGCCACTCAACCAATATCGGCGGGGTCACATCTGTTATTGCATAATGCCGAGCGACCTGTTCGCAATTGATTGATTTTCCTCACCGTTGGTATATCCGTAGCCATCGCGTTCCACCCCATAACCCCTTCTCGTGTCCCGCTCTTCTTGGACGTCCACAATTCACGTGCCGTTGGCTTTGTGTGCCACCAGAACCGCCCTCCACCATTGTCAGATTGACTTTTCATTTCGTTCGAAGCTTTTTGGGCATGGGACTGAGTAACAAGGTTAAACTATGTCTAAAAGGTACAACTAATATGTGATATAATGCAAGGGAAAACGGTGGGTAGTAAGAAACGTTTTCATCTGGACTAGTCTTTAATATAGTTATTTGCCCCGAGAGCTTCTAAACTCAGAAACACAATTATTTGGCAATGATTTATAGCTTTATGTTTAGGGGTTTGAGTCCCCAAAATTGCAACCTTTTTTTAATAATTAAACAAATGTATTTATTTGAGTGGTGATTAAGCAATGAAGAACAGCTGAAAAACCCATTTTATTACTTTCTATAATAACTTAAATAATTAAGTATAATTTGGCCCAAAACAGCTGCTTATGATCAATTTTCCAGACACCTTTGGGCTTGATAGCCCATGGAATGAAATGGAATGGATGATGACGCGGGGTTGTAAACCTATTTCTGCTTTTGCTTTCTCACCAAATGAATTCAAAATAAATGCGTAATTTGCATTGTTCAATTTGTTTGCGCTTGCACTTGTTCTGCCGCAAAGACTTTTCAATAATCTTTATTTTGAAAATACTTTTTCTGCTTAATAGCCTTGCCAAAAATGCCTCTTTATTTTTATTTTGACTGCTCTGTTCTGTATTTGTGTTATTTTTTTCTTGTCACGCGCACGAGGCGCTGATTGGTATGGCGCGTCGGGCGCGGGTTAAAGGGGCTAAGGGGGGTTAAAACAAAGAATTCCGCTGTCGTGTGACGCTGCAATAATATCGGGGGACCCAGCGAATTGCCAAAAGTAAATTCTCTTCGCACAAAGTAGGAAGCGATCGAAAGCTTCCTCTATCGAAAATTTCTAGAGCGTGAGAGACAATAATGACAGTACAGTTCAACATAATTTAGCCCAACTTTTTGGAAAACTTAAACTATCAATTAATTACTACCACAATCACGTTGTTGCCTACTTGGACACAAATAAGTGTATCTTTTTGGAGATTTGGAATTTGAATGCAAAATATGCTGATTTAAGGGTGCCTACTTGGGACAATACACTGATTACTCGTACTTTATTCTTCCGGCAAAAAATATTAGATTCTTGCCTATTTGGGCGTTAGGTAAAAAGCTTTTCGGCATTTCAAGGTCATTTGTTACACCCCCACCGCGATACGCCCCAATCTTTTGGCTAGTCTATATATTTGTTTCTATGCTTTGCTTTTATAACGCTTCTTGGTGTCGGCAGACAGGAGCGGTGCTTATGCGGTATGCAGAGGGGTGACACAAATGTTCTAATTCAGTTTGATAGGTTGAATGTGCTGTTGTCTCAGCAAGTTGACGAATCTCTAGTCAAGGTCTTTCTCGAATAAGTTTTATTTCCTTGATGTTCACTAGTGGGCAGGTTCTACAATAAAATAAAGTATTTAACATATGTATAAATATGAATTGTTGCTGATTCCCTTGTGGATATAATCTATTCTCCAGAGCCAATCTGGCGTCCGGCCTCTTGAAAGCCCCTCTCAATGTGACACCCCCTTTGCACGCGCTGGCAAACAACATAATTAGCATAAAAATGAAACACGTTTGACATAAATGAATTTCAATTTCAAATTGCTAGCAGAAAGGCAGCTATAAAATACAAATCATTAGCATGCTAGACAACAGCCACGAGAGAGATACAATATTTTTCCCAGCTGATTGCTCACTATATCTCATTCTCTTTCGATCGGGCCTTATCTCTGCGAGTGTCTTTCCCACCCAAGTGTTATCTACTGTTCAGGTGGCCTGAGTTTTGTTGTTCCAGCCAGCACGTCAGCTTTGTTCGTCATCATTACTTCGTCTCGCAACCACCATCAAATAAAAATCAAATAAAATTTATAGATCTCTGTCAAGGGCGACCAGTGGCTGAAAAGTGGTACTTAGCTAACTCACATTATTCATAAATTAGTTTAAAATGATTTAAGTATAAGCAAATTGCTTTTCAACCGACTAAAAACGGAATTTTAGAACACGTTTTAAATCTTTGCGAACTGATTTTCGGAAAATGAATCATGCCATTTGGTCAATTCATCAGTTTTTCCGTTTTTCTCTTAATATAAATTAAATTTTTAAAGAATATTCTTGTTGTTTTTTCTAGTCAAAAAGAAAAAAAAGGAAAAGTAATTATTTAACCGGTTTAAAAATGCGTACATTTTTTGATTAAGCTAAGCCTCGCGCTTAATATATTTATAGTATTTTAGGAGAATTTTAAACAAGTTAGTTTACAAAAAGCTACCATAACCGGTTTTAAGAAAATAAATACTATACCAAACCGGAACAAATTTATTGAAAAATTTACAAACAATAATTTTAAATTTGGGGATAACGAATTTATGAAATTGCCTCATCAAGTACAGCCCAATAAGAATATATAACTAATCTAGTGTTAATCTGTTCTTCTTGCAGGCCACTCTGTATAGCAAAAGTGCAAGCGAAGTGGGCAGCCTCATCTCGGCGAAGGTAAACGGAGCCACTCCACTGGTCATCTCCTGCCGCAACGGACACTACGACATTGTAGAATACCTATTGACAAAGTGTCGGGCCAACGTAGAACAAGTGGGCTCCGTCAGCTTCGACGGAGAGCCCATCGAGGATGCCCCTCCGCTGTGGTGCGCAGCGGCCGCCGGTCACCTGGGCATCGTCAAGATGCTTGTCCGGCGGGGCGCGAACGTCAACAGCACCACCCGGACGAATTCAACGCCACTGAGAGCGGCTTGCTTCGACGGACACTACGAGATCGTGAAATATCTAGTACACCATGGAGCTGGTAATTTACGATCCATATAGAATATAATTTTAAATGGTAAAAATAATTGGCAAAACTGTTTTTTTTTCGCAGACTTCGAGGTGGCAAACCGACATGGACACACCTGCCTGATGATCGCCTGCTACAAGGGCCACTTCCGCATTGCTCAGTATTTGCTCTCCCTAAACGCGGACGTGAATCGCTGTAGTGTAAAGGGAAACACGGCACTGCATGACTGCGCAGAATCGGGATCTCTGCAGATTCTGCAACTGCTGCTTAAGCACGGAGCCACCATGGACGTGGACTACTACGGAATGACTCCGCTTCTAGCAGCCAGTGTCACCGGTCACATGCCCATCGTAGAGCACCTGATCACGCTACCATGCGTGAGTAGGGAGTCAAGGATTCACGCCCTGGAGCTGCTGGGGGCCACCTATGTAGACAGGAAGCGGGACATGGCTGCGGCGTTAATGTTGTGGCGTCGAGCCCTCGAAGAGCGGACTCTCGAGCCGCCGCTGGAGAAGAAAGTGCAGGAACCAGTGCCAGCTTATGAGTTGGTTCGAGAGGTTATCAGCGTGGAGGAGCTGGAGGAGATGGTGTTGGATCCCGACGAAATGCGAATGCAAGCGCTAGTGATTAGGCAGCGCATCTTGGGTCCAACACATCCTGACACCAGCTACTATATTAGATTCAGGTAAGATTAAACTTTTTTTGTATGGAATTTCCATGTTAATTTTTTGGCTTTCAACAGGGGAGCACACTATGCGGATGCTGGGCGCTTTGACCGATGCATCGAGCTATGGTCGTACGCCCTGACCATGCAGCAGAAGATTCTGCAGCCCCTTAGCCCGATGACGCAGTCTTCGCTGTTGTCGTTCGCGGAGCTGTTCAGCTTTATGCTCGTGGAGGCGGGTCGTCTGCTCCCGAGGGGTCGGGTTGTGCCGCCCATTGAAGCGGAGGGCATGCTGACCATCTTCTACAAGGCTGTCAAGGAGGTGGAGCGGGGTCAGGCCTTCACGCTGGAGCAGCAGAAGGACCAACACCAGCCGCAGAAGCAACTGCCCTCGGCCGACAAGTCGCCGTCCTGCTCGGCCTCCTCTTCGTCCTCATCTTCCTCCGCCACTTCATCCGCATCCTCCTCGTCGACGACACTGTTGTCGGCGCATCAACATGATTGCAACCATGATCCGAACGCCCTGAGTCGCACCATGATAAGTGCCATTCACATAGGCTGTCTGCTGAGCTCTCTGCTGGACACTGAGACCCTGACTCCGGACATGCGTCGCCAGGTTATGGGAGCCCTGTACCGCCTGAACCGATTAAAAGTGCGAGTGCGCTTCGATCGGACCGCTTTGCACTACGCCTGCTACCGCGAGGGCACCCTGGCCGGCCGATATCCATCCTGCCAGTTCCCCTCGGTCACACTGGCCAAGGCCCTGCTGGAGGTTGGCGCCGATCCGAACGCCATTGACGACGCGGGCAACACACCGTTGCACCTGGCCACCATGCAGCCCTACGTGGAGCCTCTGGCGCATATCCTGCTCGAGGGAGGAGCGCATTTGGTAAGTACCGGGCAAGGGAAATTCTATAACTTAAAGCAGACATGTACGAGTATATTGTTCATAATACAATTGTTAAAGAGCTCTGAGCTCCAGATAAAAAGGGAACTCAAAATTGTTGAAAATAAATTAAAAGCAAAAAGCCTCTGGAATTGAGTATAAAGTTTGATGGTAGGCGTCAGATTAGGTTTAAAAACATTGAAATCTTACATATAATGACAATTTTGAACTGAGTTATTACCGTCATGCATTTTAAATTAATGATTCCATGCTTTTTATCGAAGAGTTAACATGGCTACATTTTATAAAATTATTAATATTTGTATTAAAGGTATAGGTGTAAATTATGATGGGACCTGTATATTTCGAAAAAAATATGTACACAAATTAAACAAAAAATTGCAAACATTTATTAATTATGTTACGATCTTTTAGGACACCAAAAACTATGCTGGCGAGACTTTCGAAAGCTTGTTGGCCCCCACGCCCATGCACAAGATCATCGATCCGATGAAGTACACGACGCTGGCATGCTTGGCAGCACGGACCATTAAGAAGCACGACATCCGCTACGAGGGAACGGTGCCAGCCACGCTGTACGAGTTCATCGAGCTGCACTAGAGGCGATGGTCGGGACGAGACTAAAGGGACTAAAGGGTCAAGCACTCAAATCACTCTATCGCTCACTCGATCACTCGCTGGAGCAACCGATCTACCGCCTGCCGCCCGCCATCCATTAAATGATACCTACTACTACTGCGACTACCGTATATTCACTGTATATTTAGAGATGGAGAGAGAGTTCGAAACTATGCTGAATGGGGAGAAAGAGGACACAACAGCTGAGATCGTTACTAACGACTAGGAACTGATTTGTGATGTTAGCCAGCGAAGTGCCTGGGTCGATCAGGCCGGATCAGGCCGACATATACGACGAGTGTCAACCACTGACAACGACAACATAAGCCACTAAAAGAGAAACGAAAAAACAACGCAAAGAAGATTAGTTCTTGACGAAACGATTTGCTGTCTTTGAATTTTGCTTGCAAAATGTGTTGATATTTTCTTTTTTAATTATGTGTTCTTGCTACTCTATTTTGTATGCATTATAATTAAAGTAATACTGTATGTACATTTACTATATGACCCGAGCGCCGAGGCGTGATCGAGCAGCTTAATTTTAATTACCCGGCCATTTTCTGGCGACTCCTCAAAGCTGCTGCAATCACGTTTCCGCCGTGGAAAATAAAAAATCCTAAAACGAAAACCGAAAAACAAATCTATATATGGAATAATCGAAGAGTATATTGCCAGCACATTACGAAAACTAGCTTAGTTTGCTATTTTACTATTGGAACACCTGGGTTTTATAAATCAAAGACGTAACAATTTATTGACCACTAGTGTACAACCAAATTCAGTTCGCCATGCATAGAAGAAACGTACAGTTTCTGTATCTATGTTAAGCTATGCAAATGCTAAAATTGCAACCGGGCCGTATTTGTAAGTCGCTGTTTGTGGATAAAGACGAATTTGGTTCCAAGGTAGCACCTGGAAAATAGAATTGGTTATTTACATTGTGCAACGAAATGTTCCCCAGCTAGCTAACAATATATTTTTGTATTATTCTCATAGCGCGTTAAAAATTTAAATACAATTTCAAATGAACCTAGTTTCTTCATGTTTAGAATGCAAATAAATTAATATTTTTATTTAGGGATATCAGTTTCACACAGTTAAACTAATGCAAAAATAGCAGTCGTGTCGTTTGTAAATCCTAATTTAATTCGAGGCAGCAATTAAACTGATAACGCAATTTTAGTGAAAAGACTGACTATAAAAGCGAATACGCAATTCTGCTTGAGTTATAAACGAGCGAAATGTTTCTTCGACTGGATGGGTTTCTGCTCCTGGTGGTTATCGGGCCAGCTCTGGTCTCATCCGAAGGCATCGAGTCTTACGAGAACTACTATAACGAGATCCACGTGGACGATGAACTGGCGGAAGCCAAGACCAGAAACGCCTTGCAGTCACCACTTCAACGTTGGCCAGGTAACAAGATATACTACCGGATATCCGAGGACTACAGTGAACAGGAAGTGTCCAATGTTCGGACAGCGATGGCAAGTTTCGGCGAACAAACCTGCGTGCAGTTCGAGGAAATTCCATACGGCTCCAATATGGGCAAACGATATGTGCACTTCAGGAAATCCCCGGATAAGTGTGGGACCCGTGTGGGTTATCAACCATTATCCTTCGGTCCCCACAACGTTCTGCTGAATGAAAAATGTCTCACCAAGACGGCGATAATTCAGCACGAGACTCTCCACCTGCTCGGTCTTTTTCACGAGCAAAGTCGACCTGATCGCGATGACTTTGTGCAGATCGAATACGACAATATCCCCAGAAAATACTGGTCACAATTCATGTCCATGGATCAAACCACAACGTACGACATACCCTATGATTATGATAGCGTTATGCACTACTCGAAAAACGCCTTTGCCAAGGATCCCTCGAAACCCACGATGCGTGCCTTGATCGATGGTGAGGTAGTGGAAAGGGAAATGGGTCAGGTACGCGGACCTTCCGATGGCGATTGGACCAAGATCCGCATTATGTATAAGTGCTAGAGGACACAGATTCGCAATAATAAAGATGCTTACTGAATTATTTGTTCAAAATGTAAATTTTCACGAAATATATTTATCGTTTATCGAAGAAAAATATTTTGAAGTTATATTCAATAAATCGGGTTTAAATTAAGATTCGACAAATGGTGCAATAGTTGGGCGAAAACTTATAATCGCTTATATTAAATAATATACCATTTTCTTAATTGTCTTTTATGCCGGTATAAGCTGGAAACTATGAAAAGGTTATTAAATACAATTACATTCAATGTCAATGTTTATTGTGCCCAATAATGCCGACCGCTGATGATGATTTTATTATTAAAATTTTGTTTTAAATAGTAAATATAAAATATCATGGTTTGTTTTTAGAAAGTTATTGGATGCTTACATACCGGCATAAAAGATAGTAAAAGATGTAAATGAGTTAATTTTTTTCAAAAGTTTGTATGAGCTCGGATAGCTATAAAAAAATAAAAAAAATTTTAAGGTCAATTTAGTTAGTGCAAATGTAAAAAGCATACAAAAGGAACCCCTCAAAACATACCTAAAGTATGGTCAGGGTGACTGCACAAATATAAACGACAATATCGCAGAAATGGTAAGTGATCGTAGCAAGAAAGAAAGGCTATATTGACTCGGCTGGTGATACTGATCAAGAATATATGTACTGTATAGGGTCGGAAATGTCTCCTTCACTGCGTAAAAACTATTATTTATACGAATATGTCATTTTCCTATTATTTGGTATTAGGTACCGATCGGACATATAAACATATATTTAAATATACTTTAGTATCTTTGGATATGCTCAAGATTTTCGCTTAGATTTAACTTATTCTTTAATTACTTAGTATTGTTAAAAAAATCCTTTTTAGTTAACAACTGTTTAATATAATTCAAGTAAAACCATAAAAAAAACATAAATTTAAGGTTTTAAAAAGGAATGTTCATATAATTTATATAATTGATGTGCTTCAACAGCCTTGTATAACGTGTACACTGTTCTGTGCGCAAATAGCCTTTTTTGGCATTAATATATGTTAGGGACTACAATTTTTACACGAATATTAGTAACACAAGGGTAATTTGTTGTTGTTTAAGCCATCTCCCGGTGTTAAGCTATTCGAAAACGGTAAAAAACGGATGAAAAATGTGAATAGAATTCGATTATGGCATTACCCTTACTTTTGCACCTAAGCTTAACTAAAAACCAATTAATGAAACACAACTTCTAAAAAGGGGGTATTTTTACCTTTTTGATTTGCAAACTATTATTATAAACCAAATTACAAATTTGTTTTTAAACCAATCTCTCTATTGGTTATGAAGATTTTAATAACAATAATACAATTTTTAAAACTAAACAAAATTTGTAAGTATACATACGAGCCGGAAATTAAATGAGCCTAATCAAATAAATAATTCAAGTTCCCAAGTGATTATTGAGGAGAATATTTAAAAAAACAAAAAACAACAAAAAAACATTTGTAAGCACTTGAGTTAAATATTTTTATTTATATAAAAAATAAAGGTTGTTACCGTCGTATTTAATTAATTTTGAATAGCTTTGTAGCCTTTAAAAAAAAGATTTACCTGGGTATCTCTCCATCTAGCCATATCCATCTATCCGTCTGTCTGTCCGTCGGTCTGTTTGTACGCAAACTAGTCTCTCAGTTTTAAAGCTATCAGACTGAAATTTCGCTACAACCCTTTTTTCTGTTGCCGGTAGTATATATATGTAAGTTGAAATGGCCTGAATCGGAACACTGCATCGCATTGCTGCCATTGGAACGATTGGGAAAAACGGTCGTAAATTCGTAAAGACAATCAGTCTGCACGGGTATTCTAAGCTTCGGTCCCCGAAGCTAGCCTTCCTTTCTATATTAATTAATTTATCGATATTGATTCTAAGGTTTTATTCCAAACTGTTAAAGTGTGAACCGTTTAATACCAATCTTATGTTGTCCTTTAGCTGGAAAGGCGTTTTTCCTCTTGAAATGAGGAGTCGTTCGTACAAGGCCCAGCCGAATGCATTTGATTTCAAAGAAGTGCAAGTGTCAGTTAACTTTGAAGACAAACGAGGAGCAAGGGGCTTTGGACTGTTGAAGAACAAACTTGGAATGGATTGGGCAGCCGGCCAAGCACTGGTCAGCATACAATCCAAATCCCAGGCACTTAATGTGCACTAAGTGCTTAAGCAGGCCCAGTGTCTGGAGCTGCCTATTCAAACTGTCTTACTACCAGCTCCCACCTCTGACCAAAATGGTTATTTCTGAGAGTGTTGCCAGATTTTAAGATGCCAGAGAAAAAACGACTAAATGATTTCAACATAAAACATAATAGAATTAAATTAAACTCTGTTTTTAATAACATGGGTTCTTTCCGCCATTGGAAATGCATTATTTATAGAAACATGCACAAAAAGCGAAACATATACAATCAATGGTTTATTCACAAAAATTAAATAGAAAACTAATGTAACTACAGAATTTTAAATGTTCCTCCTGAACACATCCATCAGATCTAGTTGTCAGTATATCGTCATTTGTTCTGGCCAAAATATTATTATTATAATTATTAATTCTATTAGCATAGAAAAAGTTACTACATTACATTAATTTGCGAATATTTAGTGAAAAAAATGCAATTTGGGGAATATCTACTATTGAGGTCAATACAAAAAAATGAACCTATCTCAATTGAAAAATGCAAATTATCAATTTGTGGTTATTAAAAGTTGAAAGGGTATGTTTCGTATTTGCAGCTGTTAAAGCAAGACGGTTTCCTCCTCAAACGTATGAATCCATTTATAAGACTTTGATTGTCAAAATAGCCTCATTTGCCATGCCCCAAATTTGAACTTAGTTCTTTTGGTGGATAACTTGTTAAGTCGATTCCTTGAAAAATATGCGAGACAGATAATACGAAAGGTGTAATTTTGAGGCTATACATTTTCTGCGACATATTTCGAGCCGACGTTTTTCAAATCCCTTCTTATTGTGCACCTACTCCATAAAATAATCTTGACAAAAATGCATTAGTATAGGCCATCTCGTTCGGCTATATACGAACTGTCATAATCATTTGTATAATAACTTTCATTTCATAAGGTTACAAAGGTGAGATGTTGTTTAAATTATTATATTATTTAAAATTTAATTTACATTCAAAATTAACAAAATAAAAGGTTTTTTTGTATTAATATTTGGTAAAAAAGTTTTCAGTAGTTTTCAATAATACTGGGTTCAATAACTACATTTAAAACATCAAAGTGCATTTGAACTCATGAACTTGACCAATTATTGGATAATAAACTTTAGGTTTTTCGTAAAACAAAACCGTGCAAACAATATTGCAGGCAATTCATATTGTGATTACATCTTATTATTGATTATCGATTACATCTTATTTTATTACGTTTTATCAATCAAAAAAGATTATTTTAAAGTCCTCCCAATTTGTAAGTTTTAGATGTTATATATTGAAAACCAGAAATCAATTGTCGACTTTTTGGAAATTGTTATTTTATGGCGGGACAGGAGCTGAACTAGCAACACTGCTTCCCACGTTATCTATTGTCCTTGTCCCTCCATTTGTCCATTTAGGCTGATGTGTTCATAATATATAATTGATAATGTATTATATAAACACATGCCTTTTGAAATTCAATTCCTTTTGCGAAATGATGTGGTAAATGTTAATTAATTAAAAATTTGTTTTATTTTATGTGATATGATTCTCTAATTTTCCTAATTACTATATAATATTTTTATCGTAAATTCGAATGGCGTATCCTTATATTATTGAATAATTGTTACTGCGAAGAATTGATAGTAATTTAAAAATCTCTGACTGTTAGCATAAAGGACCGGGAATGGATCCTTTATTGAAGTGTGAAAGGTTGCGACGCTCCGAGGATGTCAACAATTGGCCTTAAAATGCCTTGCTTAAGAGAGCCCATCTAAGAGAGAGATTCAAATAAGCCATGGGAAGTTCGAAATTAGGAACTGAGAGAGAGAGTGAGCGCCGGCTGGAAGTGAGCTTGCCCAACCACTGAATTTTGCCACACTGTGCTAGGCGCAAAAGCTCGCCCACTTTTCGAAAGAGAGTGAGGCTCTCTCCCGAAGAGCGGAACGATAAAGGAGCTTTGGCTGGTCGCCTCGCTTTCGCCAGCGATTCCGTTCGTGTGGCTTTCAGTGTATTCAGTTCAGTCGTCTCGTTCGGTTCGTTCTCACGGTGAAAGGCGTTGGAGAGTCCTGTTCGGAGGACAACCTCAATAAAGCACTCACACACGCATACTCACACGCATACACCATCGGACGCACACGGGTGCGGCAGCGGTTGGAGCCGAAAGTAAAAGTTGTTCGATGTGCAATAGCGGTAAATAATAAATGAGCCAATGTGAGATATAAGCACGCAATGTGAAAGAAAGAAAAAATATTCGTAAAAAATAACGAAAATGGAACCGTGCGTGCCAGGATGCAAATCAAATATGCAACACTTAAGTGAAACGAAAAGGAAGTGTGCGAACATGCCAGCGATCCTTCCATCTTAAAAATACGAAACTGCAGACAAGACATCAAAAAAAATATCCTGATACGCACCTTTGGCCAAGTCCAGTCAAGGCCACGCGGCGGCTGTGGAATATACGAGCACTTCACTCCCAAACAACCAGCGAAATTCACAAAATTATTGTTCAACTTTGTTTGCAGTTTGTTTGGCCGCGAAGGTCGTCCGCGAATGTAACTGTTAACGGGCGCGAATTTAAGAAATAATTATGCAAATATTTGGTGTTTCTTTTTAAATTTCTTGGAAAATGTTTAGATTTTCCCACATTTTAACTTCTGCGTTTGAACTTTTTTTATTTGTGGCCTCCGGCTCCTCTTGGGCCCATAAATTAGGGTCGCATTCTGCTTAACCAGAAATATTTGCATAAAACGAGGGTGAGCGAAAAATGGCTTAAATACGGGAATCACACGGCTGAGTGCCCCACACATGAAGGACTCTCTGACCAAAAAAAAAATAAAAATAAATAAAAGATGCAAATTAATTAATTTTACAGACGTTACGGGTATGGAATACCCTGTTCCGAAATTAACCAAATTCTGTTTTCTGTAGATAACTAAGCTCGGATCCCAAAAATATAAAATAAATCAAAATACAATTAATCAAAAAATCGCAACCGCAACAGCAAAAAAAAAAAGTGAAAAGGTAAGCCCGATTAATTTTATGAGTTAATTATCCGATAATTTCTTATTTTATTGTCTAGTTAACACCGATAATCGTATAATTCCCCCAAATATCCCTATTCATCCAAACAAAAAAAAAACCACACAGGGAAAATCCCACAATGGTGTCATTGCTTGTGCGGGTGGAGCTGAGTGGTTTCAGTGGGTGGTTGTTCGGTGGTTGTGGTGGTTGCACAGAACAGGGAAAGCAGTGGGTGGCAAGTGCTTGGCTCGTTGTTGTTTTTTGTTTTGTTATTTTACTTTGTTGTGGCCAGCAGTCGACCAGCGAAAAAGATGGTTATGCGATGTGGTTGGGAAAGGGGTCTGGATTGTCAACTCAATTTAATTATGAAATTGCTAAGAATCGGTTCAGATAATACAAGGACCCAGGAACCCAAATGAGTGTGAGTTCAATAAACTTATTAGCAGGTATAGTGGAAGGATTGAAGAAAGTTTTATTTCGGATTGCGCTAATGAGAGTGCTGGTGGTTGGAAATCAGCATCAATAATATATCAACATATATAAGCATAATTCAGATTTTGTGAATCGATTTTTATTATTTATTTACTTATTAAAATTGATTTTATTTTGTGTTATATTTATTTATTTTTATAATACTTATATATTTTTATTATATTTATATGCATCGATGTTATCAAAATCTATAACACTGGCTTAACCTAAAATAATGTATAGCGTTTCCATTCATATCACATTCACCTAAAATATCCATTACTCAGATTGCTGTTGAAATTGTGCTAAGACACCATTGCCCAGTTCTACCTCAATTTATTATTCAAGGTGAACTGTAACCAAGACTTATGTACATGCAAGTATACATTTTTTTATGCAAAGCATTTTCCCTCCAAAGAAGATTTCATTTACCTCTTGCCTTGCTTCGGCAAGGCCGTATCTTACGCCTGAAAAATTGAACTTTTAGCTCTAGAAAGTTACCCAAATACATAAATTATTTTTATTGTGCTTAACCTTTTTCACTGCCTTGACTCCTCCCTAAACAATATCTTCCTCAAATCAGCTTAAGTCCCGCAAAAAATTCATAAGCTTACTTTAACATGCGAACATTCGGCTGTATGAATTTTTGCATTGTATGAAAATGGAAAATATGTTTGTATGAGCACCCCAAAAGCGGGAAGATAAAAATTTTAAAGTAGGCCGCAGACAAATGCCTTTTCAGATTATGACAAAGGCATGAAATACGAAATCAAAACTGAATATTAACATGAAAAATTAATATTTTCAGGGATTCTTATAAATATAATTTTTGGATTAAGTTTATATAGAACAAACTTCCGTGTACTGTTTGTATTTTTTATTTCCAAAGATCCTTGTTCACAAGAATCATATTTAATACCAACGAAATTATTTTTAACATACAAGGAAAAAACTTATGCATTCCAATTTTAATATAGTGAAAAAAAATTAAATATTTTAGTATTCGGCAGTTTATTTCAAGCCATTCTGCTCTTGTATTTGTAGAATCCCATTAGTTTATTTGATTGAACTAAACAATTTTATCATATAGACTAGAATATAATGTACGGCAGTTGAATATTATTGCAAGCCTTTTTGACACACATTTTGTTCTTGCATCGTGTATTAATGATCTTACAACTTATTGAACTTTATTTATAGCTTTAAACAACAAAATGTATTATTTCATGCGAAATAAACTCAACACATTCATTACATTTTTTTAGCATTCATTTATTAATTCAATTTAAACGTTTCTTTGTTGTAGCCCACCACTAAAACTCTTTAAATGAGATATTATGCAAATGTTTAACAAATAGCAGGAAATCAAAAGCAAACAAAAGGAGCAACTTTTTAAACACACCAACAACATGGGGAAAATAGACGGGCATGGCACACAATTCAAAGCGAAAGCTGACATAATTAAAGCAGAAATATATAGTTGGGTGTTAATCAAACATAATTACTCTGGTCATGCATATTTCATTAATCAGGGGTGCCGGCTGTGGTGGTGGTCGCCAGGCATTCATGTTCCACTTTTGTTTGACTTGACAGCTGTCACTTTAAATGTCCATGCATCGGCAGGCTATCAGGAGTTGAGGCAATTCTTCAACGGGCCTTGGCAGGGGATAAACTCATCCTTGGGATGGGGTTTTGTATGGGTGGCTACTCACTTTTTAATGGAAATTATAATGAGACGCTGGGCTTTAATTATGCATGGACTTGGACTCGGGTTCAGGTGGGCTGCCCGAAGCCGGCATGCTGGGTAGGTGGATGGTGGTTAGCTGGTCGCGCACTGCCACTTGCAACTTAATGCCCAGCCATCAGCGTGACGTGCTTAACCCTCGACGGACCTTGGCACTAATTAAAACTAACCTCCATCAGCAGCAGCAGCAGCCGCAAAAATCCGCTGAAAAAAGGAAAAATGACGGGAGGACGGCATCACCTTGAAGCTTTTCCTATGCCACTTTTCGACAGTTTTCCTCTCTGCCCATTGTTGGCCGGCAAAGTTTTGTGGCACATTTCTCTCGGGCTTGCCACGCATTGACACTCTGCTCGGGAATGGGGGGATGCTGCATATTTTGTCAAACTCTGACATTGCACTTGATGACTGCGCCACTCCCACCCTGCTCCTTTGGATCCCTACATCCCTGGTGGGCAGTTTTTTGCAACTTTTAAAGTGCCGGGGGAAAGTGAAAACTTTCAGCGAATGCTGCGAGCTCGGGCTTAGCTCGACAGTTTTAAACGAAACTTTTGCAGTAACTTACACTGCGACGAGTCTGGGCATTGTGTCTTTCTCCAGCGTTTTTTATTTCCCCTGCCTGGGCTTTTGTTTAACGCTTTGTGCCCCATTATTTCAGATGCTGTCAGGACTTTGTATGTCTCCTCTTCCATTGTTTCCCATTCATTTCCTAGCACTCGGGTTTCTGTTTCCATTTGCCAGTGGCTGGGGTGGGCGGTTTCAAAAATGAATAATGAAAGTTGTAAATAGACATAATACGATCAGCGCTGGGAGACATTAGCGCAACGTTTTTTTTTGGAAAATGGTATGAAAGTGCTCCCCAGGGTCGTCGAATGAATGACGAATCGCCAAGAAAGTTATCAAGAATTAAAGTAAAAGTTTTCTTCTTGCGATCGAGGGAAAAGTGAAGCTAATGACTTACGTTATTACAAAGATTGTGGAATTACAATAAACAAGTAGCGCAGAACGGGAAGAAAGGCGCAAAAATAAATCGGTTAAATAATAACGCGAATTTTAATTCAGGAATCTACCAGAAAATGTGAGAATTATTTTGTCCGAAAATATTTGGCACTCCCTTTTTCAAGCAGGATTTTTTTTGTTTTTGCGATTGTGACTTCTACGAAAAGGATACTCCTTGTCTCACAGAAGATATTTATCCAATTTTGTCACAAAAAATTAGGTCAATGGAGTTTTAAGGTATTCGTATTAGATACATATTATTTAAATGTAGTGAATGTACACCATTCAATATGCGTTGGTCGGATGATGCATTATGACAGTTAAGTTAAGAAAGCTGGTATTTTAAACCTTCACTTATTTTGAAGTATATCTTAATTTCATTTGTTTAGGCACTTACCACATATTGCAGAGCTAAAAATAATTTATTATATTAGTCTGTTTAGTAATCCTGCCTGGGTTGAAATCCTATTTACTTATAGAAATTCTTGGCCAGCTGAACCTCTCCGATTGTCCAATAGCTAAGAAAATTAGGAATTCCACAACTCATGCAAAACGACGCATTTAATATATTATTTGTTGCCTTTAATAAAAATCACATTACGATATTGCTAGCGCAGCGCGAATTTTTGTTTTATCCTCCCGAAGAAAAGCGGAAGGAAAATTGTTGTCGCCAGTCGCAGAAACACATTCGCAAAGCAAACATGGCCAATCCAAGAAGACAGACGAGCCACGCGCAGACAGATAATGTGTTTAGGAAAAGAATATCAGTCCTTATTTCAGGTGGATAGGGGGGCGCATCGGGAGGATTTTGGCGCAGGGACATCAGCACGTGCCGACCGAGGCACAAACCCAAACACAAACACACAAATTTCCATTTATTTAGACTTTGACGTTTGAATTTTTAATGAAATTCCAAACATTTTTAACGCCCTTGCCTTCTTTTTGGCCTTTTCATCCACAGGCAACTGCCAATGACGCTGAAAGTCGCCAGGATCTTGCTTCTGGGTGGCCAACATCCAGCTAATGAAGATGAAGTGATAGCCAGCCGGAATTGTGTTCAGGCCCAAATTAAATAGAATATAAATCGCTGGAAAAATGGCAGCGATTTGTCAGCATCTGTCGAGCAGAACAAATGCAAAGTAGTTCCTCAACTGGAAAGCAAAACTACCAGCAAAACCAGGGCAGGCGGTCATATCCTAGGAGCAATTCACGAGGCGATTTTCCCTTTCGCATCCACATTTTCCCAGTGGCTTTTGTTGCTGCGGCAATTTCACGCATCGCGGCGGGATGATGACGGCCGGCACTAATCAGGCAGCCCTCAGCCACGCCCCAAAGTTATTCCGCAAACACATTTTCAAATAGATTCCCTCGCTGTACACGAGGAGCAGAAAAGGGAAAGCGAAGGGAAAGCCAACACGCCCCACTACCACGCTCGCAAGTGAAATATTATGGCAACTTTTCAAATGGAAATGCGCCACCAGCAGCAACAAACGAATTTAAAGCAACGAGCAGCGGCAACCTCCAAAGCGAGGCGACAGCAACGACAACAACGGGAGCAGAAGCCCTCGGACCCACCAGAAATCAGCACAGATTACACAAGGCTTTGGCCTGGTGGCTGCACCAGCAGCACCACCAGCACATCTGCCGGAGGAGGCAGCTGCAGCAATCCACTCAAAGGCAGAGCTACAAGACACACTAGCCACACTAGCAGCAAATTCGGCGGAGCTGGCAGCAACTTTGGCATCCACGTGGACTGCAGGAGCTGCCAAAGAGCGCTGATAATGCTCAGCATGCTCGTCGTTGTCATTGCCATGATATCTGGCAATGGAGGTGAGTGCCACACTGGGAGAAAAATGGGAGCATCTTATTTTCTAGCATAGGTTATTAAAGTTCTGAGCGCAACACAGCAGACATGACATTATAGAAACGAATGTGGAATATTAAACGTTAAGGAACGTCTTAAATTTAAATTAAACATTTTTATTTTCAATGCCGATAGTTTTTAAGGTTGAAAAAAAAACCAAAACATTATATGTTTTTATTGTGAAGTAACTTAGAATAATTTAGTTTCGGCACTCCAATGGAAAATAGAAAATAGGTTTTTAACTAAAGTATTACAATGACGAATTATCTGTTTGGTGAAAAATAAGTTTGGAAGAGTTTGTGAATGTGGCCAGCAAATTACAAAGGTTAACAGTGATTTGGATTAAAGGATATATTATGTTGTTGCCCCATTAATTGATTTGCATTTATTGAGTATAAAATAAAATAGTAATTAATAAAATTCCGTATTTACGCTACTTATAGTACAAATACTCAAAAGCAAGGGAAAAACATAATTCTGAAAGAAGCCTTAATATTGACTAAACATTTAATTCAATAAAATATATGTATATGTGAATTTCTCTTCGTAAGCATTACCAGCATGCTTTTTATTTTAAGCCCCATCTCGACTTTTGGTAAGCCAGTGATTTAAAAAGTTTGCCATTTTTACCCGAACAAAAAGTTGTATGCTGAATAGTTTTTCTCTTGCTCAGGCCAAGCTGATTTTCCATTCCAATCGCTTTTTCCCACTGCCGGCACAATACCAGCAAATGTGGAAAAACGAAAACTTTAATCAAATTTTGTGCCCCACTTTCTTTTTCTGTGTGCGCCATTCACAAAATTGCAATTGTTGCCAAATTGATTTGACCAATTTCATTTATTGATTTCGATTTTCGATATCATTCATTCTGGCCGTTGTCATGCCCAAATGAGTCAGCAGAAAAACTGAACCAAATCAAAGCAAGCCAAACCAGAAGCAGCGGAAAATCGAGAGGGAAAATCTATCAGCATCGGGACCAAGAAAATAAGAGTGAACCGCCTTGGCTCGGCAATTTTGTGCTTGTCTGGGCCTGGCTTACATAATTTTCTTTTGGTTCTTTCCTGTGTTGGTTTTTTATATATCTTTTTTTTTGTATTTTGTGTTCTGTTTTCCTGCCTTCTGGGCTGCGTTTTTAGGTTAGGTAATTAATTTTGTGTGCTTGAAAAGTCTTGGGAAATCAATGTTTTGGCCAGGTCGGAGAAGAAGCAGAAGTGGAGGCCCATCTCCCAGGCGAATGGGCTGTTCCATGCCCTGATTGTGTGGGTGTGAGCCCAGAACCGCCAACGTGTGTGTTTGTGCCGGGGTAGGCTTTTATTTGACTTTCATTTTTCATATGCCGTGCGCTGGCTTAATGACGAGCCTGCCCCTGGGAAAGAATTGGCTGCGGCAAAGAGGTAAATCATTATTAGAGCCTAATGAAGCGGGCGGTCGTGGGCATAGTGCACAGTCGCGAATTCAAATTAGTTCTCAGGATTGAGATCTTTATTTTGTCCGCTTTTATGTTAGTTATTCATAAAGGAAAAGTATGATACGACATAAAAATGAAATTTTTATAAAATCAAAGGTTTTCGGCACCAGCAAATAAATGTTTACTTTCATACTTATTTCAAAATATTTAATTTCTGTATAAATCGCTTCATTTGATTAGGCACTGTTGTTTCTAGGTAATATGCAAATCATAAATTTGGGACTTCACTTCATTATAGTAGCTTTCAAAGG
>JAJJHY010010948.1:3806298-3880113 GCA_021224005.1 Drosophila setifemur | reverse complement strand
ATATGGAATAAGGCTCATATTTTGTTTTTTAAAAACACCTGAAAATTTAAGGTGCTTGTTGAGGCTATCGTTCATTCAACTTTACATGACGGCTCAAATTACCGTGGCCAGTTCCCAGAATTAATTCACTAAATACAAAAGAAATATCACCTGCCGAAAAGAACAAAAAATAATAACCGGGGGCCGCGAATCCCAAGGAATACTCAATTAAGTATCATGGAATTAAATTGTATTCCTTACAATTTTGCCTACCGACGGAGACACATTAATGGACCACAAACAATGCTCGAGGCTCCCCGAAAAATGGCAACCTGTAAATATTTAAAAGCATACAATTCTGTGCGACTATTTGAGGGGTACAAATGATTTTTAATTTTTAAAGTGAATTTAAACATTTAAGCGTTGCTGCCCTTTTTCGTTGGTGTTCGCGTTTTTCTAACTGCCAGTTCACCTTAGAAGACAAGCACAGATACACACACACACATACGCATGCAAGCTGGGAAGCTGAAAGTTTTGACATTTCAAATGTTTCTGACAACAACAACCGCAGCGGGTCGCTGTTAATAATAACTGTGCGGGCGAAGAATTTCGCCAAAACCACAGGACTGGCTCCTGCGTCCTGGATCCAGGGAAAAGGGACAACGGAGGGAGCAGCAGACTGAGGCGGGGACCAAGGACAAGAAGGAAACAAGGCAAAGACGGAGCTACTCGCACAGATGAGCAACAGGAACATGCCCTGCGGTCTACTTGTTTTCAAGTTGCTGACGTTGACGTCAGACAGAGGACCCGGACATGGTACACGGGATGCGGGATGCGGGGCAAAGGACATGAACACGGCAGTGACTGGGAATGCGGCCCCGGTACATGGCTTTCTGATTTCTGCAGGGCGCTTTTAAGCCAAAACGAAAATGAGGTCGAAAATAAAAGGAATTAGAGTGCAAACTTCGCGGGCAGATACTTTAAATACCCTTGAATTATAAGGCGGATAACGCGAATTTAAATCCATAAAATATTTGAAACTCTTTTGAAATGATTTCCAATCTTAAAAAATTTGGTTTTGTAAGTTTCTTAATATTAATATCACCAAATTTTTGAACAAAAAAATATAAGTTTTTAAAGGAAGCTTTATTATTTTCATTATATTCAATTGAATTTTTGCATAAACTTAGGTAACTCTCAGCAGGGTATAAACCTCGCAAAAAAGAAATAAATATTTTCGTTCGTGGTCTAATTTATGTTTGGCAGCCAACAGTTGACGTTGCGGTCTTTTGTCCCAGGCAGTCAATTTATTTTAATTTCTAGCCAGAGGCGTTTTATTTATTATCATGTTTGGCCCCGTCCCGTCCCTTTCACCCACGCAACAGACAGGGGGCGGAGTCAAGTTATTAGCAACATTGTTTGGGTCTTGCCAATTGAAGTTGGCCAGCAGACCAAAGAGCACACCCCAGCCAAGCTGCAGACGGCTCTGAACGCTGGCTGGGCTGTCAATAGCAATGGCTTAGCCAAAACGGAGTGGGACAGATTCGAGCAGCTGAAGCTGGAGCAGATGACGAAGGATATCCGACTTATCTGGTAGTAACATGGCCAACGGGCTGGAGCTGAAGCTCAGCTAATAGTTTGGACAATAAACAGGAGGGGTTGTGAGCGATAGTGATAGGAATGAACCAGAAGCGAGCAGCGAGGAGCGAGAGTGTGTGAATATGTGAGCACGAGCGATGAGAAACATCACATTTTCCATACGTGACCAGAAATTTCAGAACTAGTAGAGATTGTTCTACAAGATTTATTTTAGAATAATCTTATGCAAAAACGCAAAGTTTAAAAGGAATAAAGAAATCAGTTCCATTTTTAGAGATTGAAAATAAATTCAAATTTTAAAATTGTTCAACATTTAATAACAATTACAGAGTGTTGGTATTACGTTACTTCTTCCCAAAAGGGGTACATGTTTGTAAAAGTGAAAACATTTTTGTCAATATACAAATATTAACGAATAATCTTGGGAAATTGTCAGAACTAATGACTAAAAAGCTAGAAAAGAATATATAGTCCTTAAGCAACAGTGACTCCCCAAGCACAGTGACCAGAGCAAGTCACGGGCAACAGCACAGTTCGATGGCAAAGTCTACGTCCTCGGGCAGCGACGTGCACAACATGCTTAATCTAATAAAGTCGCTAGCCAGTCTTGCCGGATGCTCTACAAAAATTGTGGCTTGGCCCGCTGCCTGCGGAGGAGAGTGTCATAAAAAGACGTTAGCTGCGACGTAATAAGCGTATCAAGTGCCCTGAGATATACACGAGCGTGTGGGTCTATATCTGTGGCCATTTGGTGCGAGTGCGAGTGCGAGTGCGGGGCGAGTGGAGCTTTGCCCAGACGCTGTGGCGTCCTCGTAGCTAAGTGATGGATAAATGCCGGATAAAAATGGCTCGTAACTACGACAACAACCACTGCGCGCACAACCACACACTGGCACACTTGCCGCAGGGCTGTGTTCGGCAAAAACATGAAAATTTGATAAACGAAAAATTGCGAACAAACAAAAAATACGGAAAACCCAAAACAAAAAGTTAGATTTACCTCAGGACCAACAAAAACTTTGTTTGCCTCTCCGAAAAAAGTTGAAAACGTGTGTTCCTGTGCTAGTTTGTGTGCGTAATTCGCTAATTACCTAAATGGCTGCCACAAAAGGTAGCAATACTGGGAGTCATGTGGATGGCTTGTAAAAGTTCAACCCAAACGAGTTACAAGGTTTCCCACATTCGTGAATATAGTTTGCTGTTGTGGCCATCGATTTAAGCATTTTATGGAAATCCTTTGAAATGAAAACATTACCTAAATGTTGGGAAGTTTTCGCCATTATATTAAATTTTGTAAATTTTTTTGTGGTTCGAGTGCAGATTCTCCTAATACTGAAGCAGATCAAGTTTATTTTTTATTTGTCGGTTCCACGCCCACCGGATTGCACTTCGCAATTTTTAAGCTTTTCTTCTGCTTTTTCACAAGCAGTAGGAGCACACATTTTTACTGATCTCTAACATTTTAAGTTTGGTTTATTAAAAGGCGCACGATAAATATGCACAGATTACAGCCGCTAACAACAAGCTATCTGTTTATTTTCCTAAATAAATAGTGAATCGCTTGCGGACGGGAGTTCGAACCTCTTGTAAAACTTTTTTTCCTTTTTTTGTTGTGTTATTCCTAATTAAATTTTTTTTTTTTTTGTATTATTTTACGAAATATTACGAAACACTGCAAAATGGTGTTTTAAGTTGACTTTTCTGCAGAGTACCGCTGAGAACGCACTTCCTTCATATTCATATATGCGCCTTTAATATATTTATACTGTATACTGTATACTGTATTAGCTATTTGTCTTGAATTGTATTTGGTGGTGCAACAGTTAAGATGTCTGGCTCATTTCGCGGAGGTCCCTGGTTGGAGCCCCCAGAGTAGTTCGGTAGTTTTTTAATATTTTTTTTCGTTTTTGATTATTTTGCTTATAGCTAAATTGGTACAGGTTAATAAAACGTCGGGAAACTCGACTGTAATATTCTTAATTGATTTATTATGTCAATTGCATTTCTAATAAATTAAAAAGCTTTCAAGCTTTTCGAAAATTTATATGAATACGAAAAATGTTTTAAATTGATTGATTTCACTGACTGAAATATTTTGTTTAATACGCACCTCTTCTCTTCATTTTTAGTACTCGCCGCTCAGCGTGACTCGTACAAATCGAAGGATATGAGCAGTAGTAATAATGTCATTCCCAGTGGTGGGTTATCATCAGCTGGAGCAGGAGAAGAGAACGAAGTAGCCAGTCCCGCTGGTGTCGCCGGAAGCGGAAGCAGCAACTATAGCAGCGGAAATAACAAAAATGGCCAGGCTACGGCCGGGTCGTCCTCTGCCTCCGAATCCAGATCAATGACAACCGATACCAGCCGGAGCTCCGCCGGCAGCTCCACTACCATAACGGGCATTCCCAGCAGCAGTCTCCACAAGGCCAGCAGCGCCGGCAGCAACACGTTCTCCTCTGCGATTGCATCCGGCATCAATCGCAACAGCATCGAGCTGGAGGAGGCCCGGAATGCGGGTCCCTACTTCGACAAGGCCTTCTCCAAAAATGTCACCGCCCTGCTGGGCAAGACGGCCTATCTGAATTGTCGCGTCAAGAATCTGGGAAATAAAACGGTGAGTTACGGAAGTCTACCCCAGCGATAGATTGAGATAACTAGATTTGAGAAAAAATGGAATTCGAAAGTATTGCAATCACAAATGGAAGGCTAGCATTTTGTTTTATTTCACCAACTTCACAGCTTAAAAGTAAAATGAATGGCTTTGTTTTTTTTTTGGTCAGGATAGATGAAGACAAAGCGAATTATAAATATTCGCAGATGCCAATCATTTGAGCATTTGCTTGTAATTATCGTGTAATTTCGTTGTCATTGCCATCAAAATGCGATTTGTGCCTGCGAATGAGTTGATGCCCCACTGTGGGCTTGGTTCTTTTTAAGGCTAATTAGCACGTTGACTGCGCCCATATGAAGGCGGCAGCCGTTTCTAGGGGGCGGGGTTGATGGCTGGTGGCTAATTGTTCCGCTTGCCAAAGAACAAAATGATTAATTATACCCAAACAGGAAACAGATTTTACTTTATTCAACTTTTTGTCGTGAGCGGAAGGAAGTGCCGCAAACATTTCACAAACACAATCTCCAGCACCACTTCCACTTCCGGGCGAGGGCTCCATCCACCTGAACCTGTGCTAGCAAAAAAAAAACTATTCAAATGAAGGGAGAAGGAGGCTCCCGAAATGCTTTCGATTTGTTTTTTTTTGTTTTGGCTTCAGGGCTCTCGGCAGGAGCTCAGTCCAGGGCTCCCTAAGTTGGGTTCCGTAGTTATTTGGCTTCCGTCACTTCCGGCGGCGTCGACGACCGGAGAAGGTCCCTGCCCGCTTTTCCGATAATAATATGTTACATGTGCCAGCATTCCGGGCAAGAGTTCTCCTGCTTGTCCATTTTCCACCGAACTTTCTGGCAGGCTGTGATTAGCTCTAGGTTCTGGCTTGTTTGAGTTGCGGTTTCGAAAACTAATTTGCGTGATTATTAAATCGTAGATGGGGTGGTGCGCAGGTAACCTCAATTTGGGAGAGGAATTCAAAGGTCGGGGGTGAGGTCTATTCACCCTGCGGTAAGACAAAGAGAAACTTTTCGGCTCGAGGATGTGAGGCAGGTTAGGCACACTCCTTTCAAAGGATAACTTCATTAGATGTGTTAAGTGGGATAACTTCATCGATATCGAATTCTCTTTGCGTGCGGGGGAAAGCGTTAATTTATAGAAAACTTTATAAAAAGCAGTTAATTAAAAAAAGGAAAGCAACTTGGGCAAATTAAAATGGATATTTAAATGCGCGTACTGGATTGTACAAAAGAATAAGTGTAGTGAATGTATCCCTTTAATCTTATATTTAGTATTAAATTTTTAATTTCAGAATTATAAAGTTGTAACTTAATGCTTTCTCCCCATTTTCCATCTTCTGCCTAAAAAAACCCCGACGCATTAAGCAACTGTAAAATATATTCATTACCTTGGTGTGGCAGCTTAAAATCTAATTAGCTTTCAGTTCTGCGGCCAGCCACAAGCGGAGCCACAAGCCCTCCCAAAATCCACCCACTTCCTCCCCGGAATCCCCATCCCGCGCTTTCTCCTGGCCCGCCCCACCTGGAGTAATACATCATTGCTGCTGAGATTTGGCAGCATCTGGGTGAAAGTAAAGCTCGTGCGGTTGGAGAATGCGATGGCAGAAAAAAAGATAAAGAAAAATCCTTCTGTTTTATGCTCGTGTATATAGTACGTATACGCTCTTTGCTTCACACCGTCTATAATGATAAACAGCGAGCGGATGTTGGTGGTCTCTGCATTATTAATGACGTTTTTCATTTGCGCTTTGCTCGGGGAGAGCTTTATGTGTTAATGGTTTTTGCTACATGTACAGAAAAAAATAACGAGGTTCCACCTTTTCCTTATAATTCCAACGAAATGGACAGAAATTATTTTTATAGTAGGTGAAGATGGGATTAGGTAGAGCTAAATACATTTTTGAATATATGTTACATACGTTTCTAATGTGAAATTTATTTAAATGTTCTTTTACTTCATATTTTATTCTGCATAATTTGTTTTCTCTATCCCAAGCCTCTTCGAAAAATTCTCTCCCAATATCTCAGACTGATATATGTACATACGAGTGTGTATATGTCTCTTTCACAGCTCACAAATTGAGCAGTAAAATGTTGTTTCAGATTTTGATGTTCTTTTCCAAGCAGCGCAGTAAATCGCGGCAAAATATGGTAGAAAATATTGATATGCTAAAAATTTTACGATACTGTAAACAAGCTTAATGCGCATAAAAAATCCAGGGGCGAAAGAAATTGGGGAAAATTTGTGCGGTTGAGAGGAAAAGTTGGTTGTTGGTTGTTGGTTGTTGCCCCACTCCATAGGTACATCGCTTGAGGACTTTTGGTGTTAATTACATGCAACTTTGCTTAAGCAGCTGCCAAAGTTTACCTTTGTGTCTGCCAACTAACACCTGGTCCATGAACCCCTCCGCCCTCTCACCTTATCCGCCCACCTATCATCGCTCATGCCTTCCCTCCCCTTCATACCCTTCCTTCCTTCCCAGAATTTCTTGTCCATTAACTTTGGCAAAGTCGTTCTCGGCACCATCGTCGTTCATCGTTAGGCAGGATGTTGCTAAGCTGTTGTCATTGAAATTGAAAATGCTCGCAGCTGACGTATGACACGCAACACGGCCGGGCGTGTCGTCCACCCGCCCCCACGCCCACCTTGCAACACCACCCCCATCCTCTGCCCCGGACATCCCCTAAATCAGCGTCACTTAAAAATGTTGCGCCTCCTGGAGAGGGAAAGTTGAGCGTTAAACAGCAGGTGGCTGCCGAAGGCAGTCGAGGCGTGTCCGTAAGGCACAGAGAAAAATTTGTTATTTTATTTTTTCAATTAAAAATCACCTCTTATTTTATTTTTCCTAAAATTATATATGATAAGATACATATTTTATCTTTACCAATTTATTATTGTTAATACTTGTATAACATTTTCTGATAGTTTTCGATTAATGTTTTGGGAATTTTAGAATTTAGAATTTACAATCAAATGTTCAATCAAACTTAATTGATACAAAATATATTATGTACGGCTGCATATTACATATTCCGATATTTTAAGTATTATTTGAATTTTGTAAAAAGTTGTACTGAAACGTGCCCAGCAGACAATATACAATAACTGAAATGTTGCTTTTTTCTCAGTGCTAGCTTATACAGATGTGTGCCTGAGTTACATTCAATTTGTCGGGCCAGGTTGTTTTGCGAAGGACTCGCCATATTTCACCCCTACTCATGTCCTTTCAAAGTTTTCTTTGCCCAAATACACAGCGCAACACAAACATCAACAAAATTGTAAAAAATCATATAAAATATTTCAAAATAAATTTGCATTTTACACGCGTGTGCATGGCACAAAAGGCAACCTCTCACTTTGGTTCATTCAGGCAGCTGCGTATGAAATTGACTTTTTAAACTGTTTGCCCAGCAAATGAAATCTAAAATCGTTTGCCTGAACATTTGCCCTTCTTTTCGTTTTGCAGATGTTGCTTCAGGTGTCGTGGGTGCGACATCGGGATATACACTTGCTAACTGTTGGTCGATACACATACACATCGGATCAGCGCTTTCGGGCAATACATCAACCGCAAACCGAAGACTGGATGCTGCAAATCAAATACCCGCAACATCGCGATTCTGGCATCTACGAGTGCCAGGTATCAACAACTCCCCACATGAGTCACTACATTCACCTGAATGTCGTTGGTAAGCTCAAAAAATGAAAAAGCCAGTTTATTTACATGAGTTTAAATGAAAACTATTTCAAGTTCACGGGAAATTGAATCTGTAGTTTGTTAATCCGTTTAAATATTTATTTTCTCGCATTAAGTAATTACTGGAGAAAATGAAAATACTAAATATTTTTTTCCAGAGCACAAGAAAAAAAAAGTTATTTTTTTCATTTTTGTCCCGTACTGAAATACGGGGGTCAAGTGCTCTGAAGACGAATACCCTTTTAGATAATTGTTTTTTTATTTTAGGTGAACTTCAAATAAAACTCCTTGCTACTCCTCATTGAAATCCTCGATTTCAAATCCATGTGTTCATTTTGTTTGTTTTTCATTACAGAACCCTCAACGGAAATCATCGGAGCCCCCGATTTGTATATAGAGAGTGGTTCAACAATAAATCTCACCTGTGTCATACTGAACTCTCCAGAGCCGCCGGCGTATATCTTCTGGAATCATAATAATGCCGTGAGTTTGAGTCCCGCAACCCCAACTACAGTCCATTTACCAGGACACGCAATTACTTTTGGGCATCATTATCGCTTCCCATGTTCCTGCCCCCCGTAGAATGTCTGGAGCAGTCGGGTACCCTTTAGTGTTCAATTTAGTAACTTTTAAATTAGCTTTGCCCAGCCAAAACTTTTCTGCTTTCCTCCTTTTTTTATTAGGAAATGCCATTTAAGGAAGGAAGCCGAAGCATAGCTCCGGGCTTGGGATGGGGGAAAAGGGTTTGGTTCTGGTTTGGGCTTTAAATGGATTTTGGTTTTGTTTGGTCTGAGCTACGTTTTAGTTTCCACTTTAGGTGTTTTCCTCACACTTCATGCCTTGCCTCTTGGCTTATTGTATTGGGATACGCACAACAGCAACAACAACAACAAAGGCAAAGTTCCATAAGGGTTGACGGTCTCCTCCATTGTTATGGCTTTTCTATAGAGCCTGCGACAAGAAAAGGAAAAAATATATTGCCATTAGTGCTGAGGTTCTTCCCTTTTTACTTGTGCCCTGAACAGATTTAATTTTATTGTTTTGCTTCAGTTTTATTTGCAATCTCTCTTTCCTTACTTTGCATATTTTGGCCTTCCGTCTTATCTCCGCCCCAGCCCGTTCTGCCCATGCTCACTGATTTTAATTTGCCAAGTGTGCAACAGTGCGTATGCGTAATCTGAAGTCGGTTTTATGGTTTAGAAAATGTTATGGCTCCCACGCCGCTCTGTAGAAAAATATTTTATGACTTTCCGAAGTTCCCATCTCATCCGCAGATTATCAACTATGATTCGCCGCGCGGAGGCGTTTCCGTGGTCACCAATAAAGGCGAAACGACCACGTCATTCCTTCTAATTAAATCGGCACGTCCATCGGATTCAGGGCATTATCAGTGTAATCCATCAAATGCAAAGCCCAAAAGCGTCACAGTACACGTGCTCAATGGTAAGTAAAATCAACGACAACCCAAACACAGATTCACCCATAGGACATCGTCACATAGAACAATGGAAAAGTAAAATCCAAAAGTGCAACTGAACCAAAATGCGAATAATACTTGTACAATAGGAATGCTAATGGGTTATACGATGAGAGTTGCCCTGCAGACAACAAAAAATAATGGGGTAAATGGAAAGAGTAAAATAAATAAAAGTAGACGCACTGCAGCATTCAAATGAGAAAAATAAGCAAACTCCTAATGCAAGCGTAGAGGTATAAATTCAATTAAAAATTCGAAAGGAATTTTTGCAAAAAAACTTTAAACGGGTATTTGTCCCATCGAAGCTGATTAAAAGAAGAGATAATGGACATGTTTTGGAAGATATAATTGTGCATTTTTCATTTAATTATTAGTCCCAATATATTCAAGATTCCCAAGTTTCATTACATTTGGATTGGGGAAGATCAATTTTTTGTATAGCATTTAATATTTATCTAAATTCTAGTTTAGGGTGTAGCTACATTTTATATTCGAGAATGTCACAAAGCTGTGTGTACCATTCCGCCCCAAGTTAAGTACTACAGGGTAGTTAAGAATGTCGGTCTAAGACCCAGGGCGAAGACCCAAATCCCTTTAGAGCAGTTAATACTTGCACCGAGACCTGAGTCAGCATATCAATGGCTGAAATCAGTCTAAAGGCAGCCATAGAAATTGCAGCTGCTAAAGCTCCTCCGGCAGCCCAAGAAGTGACACAAAAGCAGATTCAGGCCAACAGTGAACGATAGACGAGGGATCGAGGGGAAGAGTGAGTAAGCGACGAGGCGGTGACAATAACTTCCCAACAAAGTGTTGTTTAAACATCAACAAGAGACTACCGAGTGCAGGGGAATCGACTCGGAAACCAATGAGCAAATATTGATTACAAAACCGACTCGCGCGGTGTAAACTTAAAATAAGAGTGGGAATAACGTGCGCCAGCGGTGTATATTTCAATATTTCCACAAATATTCGACTAAACCAGATGAGAGCTCGGCTAAGTGAAAACTGCTAAAAGTGGCACGTGAATATTATAGCGAATGGGAGAGAAAGTTCCACACTCTGCCCCACGTTTTATTGAACCACTCTCCTATCCCGTATAATCGTTGTACGCATTTCCTCGGAACCCCCCTGAAATTATCCTCATCTGCGCTGTCATGTAACCAACCACTCCGCTTGCCATCAACATTTGCCAAGCAATTCTGGGCAGGGAATAAAATCTGAAATGCAGGGGTATGCTCAGTTTCCAAAAGCATGTAATGACTAAGAACAACTAATGTTATAAAACATCGTACTCGCAATATGGAATAATGTTTAAGAACACCCGAATGCATATACTAGTATAAATATAATGATTTTTTTAATATAATCCTTGAACCTTAGAATTACAAATTAGTTGTAGATATTAAAATTAAACTTTTCTTATTCCAAAAAATAATTTTTAATTTTATCAAGCTTGCTTAGAACTATAAAATCATGAAAAATGTTTCTCCAACATATTTAAATATTCCGTTTTCTAAAATGACTTTAATATTTTTTCTGCTAAAATAAGAACATTTTCGTTGTATTCATAGTTTGTGTATCCATAATTTAATTTATTATCAAATGGATTGGAGTCCATTTGTAGATGGCCAAAAAGATTCTTCTTAGAATATTTTAACAAGGCCACAAGAAAGAGTATCTGAATGCAGCCAACTTTATTTTGGGGTCTTGGCCTCCTGCCGTATCTGGCACGCGTGTCACATGAAAATTATGTTTATGCTGCGCCCCTCACCTACAGCTCCTTCCCAGCACTTTTATGTCTATAGAATCTCACAGCAGGAGCAGGAGAAGCAGCAGGGCAAGCTGCAAAAGCAGCAGTTGCTGCACGCCACTTCCTTTGCGACTTTCACTAATGTCAAGTTGTCGGCGTTGTCGCAGCAACCGTGTCTGCTAGATAATGTCGCATACACACACATTAAGGGTAGGAGGGGTGGCCGAGGGGTGCCCGAGGGGTGCACGAGGGGTACTCATCCCTGTCAGCCTTTTGCGCATGCAGGGCGCGTTGTTTCCGTTAACTGCTTTGGCACACTTGTTTCTGATTATTATTATGTTCTGTCTCTGGCTCTGTGTCTGGTTTTGGTTCTGGATCTGCCTCTGTTCTGCTACTTTGGCCATTGTTGTTTGCTGTTACATTTTGCTTTTTTGTTTGGCTTTGTTTTGTTTGTTATTATTATTATATGCCCGTCAACGGTGTTGTTATTGTTGCCGTTTAGCTTTTGTTTTCACCGCGTTGCAGTGCAAAGTTTCTCACTCTTACTCCCACCCTACTCCCACTCCACTCCTGCTCCCCGACCCTCCCCAACTCCGGTTCGCAATTCTTGTGCTTACTTTGTGCACTACTCTGGTCTTTATTGTTTATTGTTACCTGTTGTGCATACAGATACTTTCGCCAACACAGCCAGGTAGCTAGCTGGGTCCTTGTTTGGCTTGTTTGGCTTGTCGCATCACCAGCGACACCGTCATCGCCATCAATGGGGTCACATTTTTTTGGTCGGGTTCGCTTTCAGGTTTCCAGGATTTCACACTTTCAGGCTTTCAGTTTCCATTGAAGGACACCCGACGCAGGGCTCAGAGAGTGCAAGTTGAGACTTGGCCAGCTGTAGTGTTCGGAAAATGTTTGGTTGGCTTTCGGAGAATCGAAAGTTATTTAAGGGCGACTCTAGTAACATTATTTAAATATACCTTTTAGTGGCATGCTTGGTGAAGAAATAATGAAAATGTATTTATTTCTTGTTTTGTTTTAAACTGCGTTAAAATATATGATTTTATAAGGAACATAAAAAAAGGTCCTTATTGCTTTGTAGTCAATGAAAAGTTAAATAAAATATTGGGTATTCGTTTTAAAAAGGTTTCTGTATTCAAGTAAATTATATATATGTCTCCCTTAACCTAATATCCATTCCTTTTCATGAATAGGGTCACATTTTTCTCGACTTCTGTCTGAACTAAGCCATGTTTACAATACTTTGAATTGAAATCCCCTCGAGACGTTGATTTAACCTTTTGTGTTTGTAAACTCAGGCAGAAACCTGCAGGTGCATTCGTTGCATTGTATCTGTGTCTGCTTAGTAAGTTGCAAACAGTCGACGGTTTCACTGGCTGAGTTTGTTTGCTGTTACCTTTATCCCGCGCCGCAGAGTGGAGGATTCGTTTTGTTGTTTGTGGGCTTGTTGTTTTGACTTTTGAGACAATCTCACTATTGTTTTCAGCTTTCTGTTTATCTTTGCAGTTTTATTGTTTGACAGCTTTTCGTTTGCCACCTCCTAATCCCATTTTGTGTGAACTGTTAAGCCAGATAGTGGTGGTAAACATATAAGGGGAGCAAATGACCCCCCTTTAAAATTATCCCTAACAGGATACTTCTTATCTGCTGCTCGAATTTTATGTTGAACATAAATAAATGTTTTATTTAAATTCTATTAGAATTATATGTTTATTTTTATTGATAGACGGACATGTCTATACCCAGTCGGGAGATGACGTTAAACACATTTATATATTGTATATGTAAAAATATTTAACATATTTAAACCGCTTAAATTTGAATACTTTAATTTTGTACACACTGATTTGTAGATATTCCAAAAACAGAACTATTTAAAACTGCGGATGGAATATTGTTTCCGGCACAACACCAACACACACTCTTTAACGACTTTTCAGTTCACCCAATGTCTGAGTATGAGGACAGCAATAAAGATGTAAATTAAACAGGTGTTTCCCATTCCGTTTCTAGGGGAGTTCCCAGCAGCAATGCAGCACGCGGCACCAGCGCATCCTCGCCCCTCGCCCACTCGCTGTCTCTTTGTGTACCTGTTTGTGTGCTTCTGCAGTTGGGTGCTTGCCGGTGGATCGCTGCGCTGCTGGGCTCCGCCCTCGCCGCCCACCCGCTCCCAGCAACCCGCTCCAGGCCGCCGGGAGGTGGGGTTCGAGCTGGAGCGCAAGTCGCCAAGGACATGCGACATTTCCTCGAGAGCGTTCTGAGCGACTGGCACTGCTGGCGATGGCATTGGCAACGCTCGCATCAGCTGCCCCATCAACTAAAACTACAATCAAACAAGGAGGCGGCAACGTGTAGGCAACTCTTTGAGGCGGACATAAGGTGAGCAAGTGTCCTTCCACCTTCCTCAAGGCCATTCTAAGCTCTACGCACACACAGAAACACACAGACAACCGTAACTGTAACTATAATAACTATAATGTATACTTACAACATAACTCTATTGGCTATTGCGTTTTTCTATGAATCAGCGACGTATACGTAATATTTAGCACAAAAACGTAAAAACCTTATACCTAAATACTATAGAAAATACCGAAATCAAGCCAAGTTGTCGCCTTTTTTATGTACGACTTTGTATCATACAATGAAGCTGTCTAAGTCCTTGGTTCACTTGTATTGGAAATTGTGTAAATAGGCTGCATAGCAAACCTAAAGGCGCTTTTTCAAACGACTCTTACCGACCTTTGAAACTTTTATAGCGGAAAACTGGAAGAAGAACCCTTGCACTGCCTCTCAAAGGTATAGATAAAACCAAAACGAAAAATATTTTCTAGCAGATACCAAAACAGAAAACGCTTTTCGACTGCCACTTCGCAACTGTTCCCTCGAAGGCAACGCGAAATATCTCATTTGCATTTTGTGAAGTCCCAATAGACAGATAAATGTTCACCGAAAGGCAATTAGCAAAAACGCAAACTAAAAAAAACATCCAACTTCAAGTACAGGCTAATGCGAAAGCGAAAACCAAAACTTGAGAAACGAAAATCACTGTGTAAAATAAAAAAGAACTTAAACCTAAAAGAGGATAATTTAGCTACAAGTTAAAGCAAAATAAGTGAGAGGGCGACGAAAAAGCATAACTCGCTGAGGGTTACATTTTCTTTTGGCTGCATCTGAATGGTTAGAAATTAAGTCATAAAATATATGAAAAGAACAACCCTCGATTAAGTTGTTTCGTTTCGTTCTTGTGTAATGTACAAATCAAATATTCATAAGTATTACCCAACGTGCAGAGGACGTGGCGGAACTTAGGAGGACGGATTGAATTTAGGATACAATCGGCATGATGGAAAATTGTTGCACATTTCATAAATTTATTTGTTGTTACTCAATGCAAAAATTAGACAAGTGTTAAATGAAACTAAAATAAGAAATATCGAATCGAGCTATGGGTAAGAAGTATTTAACATCTAACTACAATGTTTAATTTCTATGATTATTCCAACGTTTAACGATTATACTTTCTATCCACCCTTCAAAGCGTTATTTTCCATTTCACATTTCCAATTTTGGTTAGGGCATTCTATAACTCAACCATTTTGTCTGGATTATTTCTGTCATCACTCCAAACTTTGCCATAGAGTACATAAAGCTAACCAAATACATAAAACGAAAATAAAATTCAAATGTTACAGAAAAAAACACATTGATAGAAATTAAAGTAAAAGAAAAAAGTTTCATTAATCAAGCTAAGCATTAAGCAAAAACCAAAATAAATAAAGGTAACAGACGAAAAACTATTGAAATCCAGCAAGAGTATTAAGAGGCTAAACCAAACCAAAACCAACCCCACATGTTTTCCATAAGCTTTTTTCCAATTACCATGTAAAATAACAAACCAAGCAAATACACATTCAATATCTATTCATATGAAATTCCATGCGAGTAAATTCTCTTAAATTGTGCAGGATACAGAAACCGAAAAGCGAATTCAAATTAGAATTCCAATTGTGTTTGATGAGGCGTTTTATGGTTATTTGATATTTATTGCAAAAATGTTGTCAACTTCTGATTATCGTCGATCAAATACGCACACAGTATTCTTTTCTGTCATTTGTGTCATGTGAAATATTTAAGGTGTTTTCATATCACTCTGCTCGATAATGTTCTGACTTAACTTCCAATTTTCAATAACCATTTAAAAATTGAGAAATTCTTAAAATAAGTCTAAGCTAAATAATGAAAAGGAAAGAAAAACCAAAAACCGCATAAAACTGAAGTAAATATTGTATATGTAAATGTGTATTTATAAATTATTATATAAAGAAGGCTATATACATACATTAAAGAAACATAGTTTATTTAACACCGAAACCCGAAAAATCGAATCAACAATGTTATTAAAGCTAAACAAGAACAAGAACATAACATTTAAAAATAACCTTCAATTAAAAATGAGCCCCAAGAATACGATAAACCGAAACTAAAATTAAATCGAAGCGAAACGAAACGAAACAGAAATCTTTTAAAAATTACTGAATTTAAAATGTGCAAAAAACGAATGGATGAATGAAAAACCTGAAAATAAAAGGAGAAAAAATTAAAAACTAAAACTAAAAGAAAACTAAAGCATATTATGTCAACTGTTAATTGAGTTGTTTTAATGGTCGAGCGTTGTTGGTTGGGGGGTTAATGGCCCAAAAAATGGCTAATAAATTATATGTAAGTAAAAGTGAGACTACAACTGAAGCAAGCACTGGCTTCTCCACAACTAAATGCTAACAACAAACAAGGCAAAACCCATTTTTCATGCCCCAACGAAGGAAGCTCCACAGCGGAAGGGGCTGCAAGATGTAGCATAAGCGATAATATAATGAAATGGGATTAATCATACTACATGTAGGCCAGTCCGATGGGAGGCATAATGAATGTCAAGTCCTTGCAGCACATTACACACACATTTACCGGGTTAACATGATGTTGCGCCACCCCATCTCTGCCCCTCCCTCCTTCCTCTCCCCTTCGACACCATAATTTAGAGCCCTTACGCTGTTCCGTGCCATTACGTTACGTGTGGCCTTACGACGCATCGTTCGGTTTTAATAAATATTAGCACATAGTTAAACAGTTGAGCGCACGCTGATGGAAAATCAATATATATACACCTGCCCCCCTCCGTCAGCTTCCTGCCTAATGGACGCTGCAAAGTGTGCTACATATATTTTATCGACGAAAAGTTCCGCGAGAGCTGGAGCTTGCGTGGGGTGTGGTAGGTGGGAGGTGGTAGATGGGAGGTGGAAGGTGGTCAGTGGGTCGGACTTCATGCAAAACCACTCAAGGACAAGTGGGCAATAAGCGAAAAACTTTTATTGTTTTATGTCGACAAAAGTTTCTGCTTTTCCAGTGGTATGTGTAAGTGTGGGTTGTTTGTTGCCTTTGCTACTTGACACGACGACAACAACAGCAGCAACAGCAGCAAAAGCGGATCGACATCATCGTAATGTTCCATGTATTATGTCCAGCCATATAATTTCCTCTCCCGTATGCATGACTTTTCCCCCCCACCGGCTGCACCGCTCCGGTGCTCCATGCACTACTTGTATATCCATCTGTAATTTGGCAATGTTTTGGAATGTCGGTGGATATGCGCACTGCAGTGGGGCGGAGGAGTGAGGCAGTTCTGCATACCCGCATTGTAATGCATCAGTCGTCCGCTGCTGTAGGTGTTAATAGCCTGCTTATGTATGTTGCGCAACGTGTGAATTCTGTGCCAGTCACACTGATGTTCTGTGGTCTTGCATATTGGCCAATTCAATTATATTTGGAGTTGTTGGGAGCTGGTTTTGGATGCAACAGACGAATTTCGCAACCATCCAGCAGGTGCGACAATTGTATTGGTTGGGCCAGGATTTTAACACGACGTCAGCTAACTCATTAAATTAAAATAATCCCATCTAATAACTGGGACATTGGTAAATTCAAAATTGTGACAGGACTATAGCTTGTCTATAGATTGTCTATATATGTTCTAGACCCCATTTGATGAAATTAACCAACTCATGGGTGATGTTTTTGATCAAAGAAAAATTTGTATAGAAGGCAAAAACTTGGGTTTTAGTTATAGCGCTTGGCTAAAATTTACATTTTAAATGGGTTGTCGTTAAAAATGTATGTGGGAATTTGAATTAATAGTGCAGAGTTTCCCCATCCACCATCAGGTATATTTTTTTAGTCAGAGTGCTCTTTTAGTAAATTTGCCTGCCTGCCAGTTCGCTAGCGAAAAATCCATATGTTAATACGGCCGATGAAAGCTTCCCATATAGTAGAGATTGTGGCAGGGAGCAGGGGTCCTCACTCAGTGCCCCGTCATCACTCAGTCGGTCAATTGACCCAACCCCAAATACGAAGGCAACTGCCACATACGGATGTAACCTTGTTTTCGGCCGTGGTGGCTGCTGCTGCAGTTTATGGCCGTAATACATTCCGGCTGAGCTCTGCTTCTCTTTTCCACTTTCCGTATATTTTTCGTTCTTGGTTGCTTGCATTTTTTTGCGCCGAAAAATATTGAATTGTTACGGCAGCCACTTGTGATAAATCAATGAGAGGGTAGCCGGAAAATTCCATGCGTTAATAAATGGCCGGGTTGAAGAGGAGACATCGGCAGTTTCGTGAGGTTTATTTAATTTGCCATAAATATCCTTATTCTCATGAGAGAGTGGGTCGTTAAGGCCCACCATTCCCCAACAGATTGATTCCGGCCGGGCGATTGCTTAATTAGGGCCAAGCTGTGAGCTCCGATTTCCATCTGTATTATCCGAAAAACACAGTCCACCCCCACCGAAAGTATTTTATTAGATTCTCGCACAGCTGAGCAGCCCCAAGATAATCGGGATTAAAATATATGTGCATGTGGAAAAGTTGCATGCTGGCTCTTGTGGCAGCAAGCTGCAGAAACTGCAACGTTCAACTCTTATTGGTTTAAGTGCTCCTCGGCGAGTGTGGGTGCGGGCATAAATACAAAGGCCTGCTCACTTGCTTACGTGTGTACAGACATTTATTACGGCCCGTAATCCGCAAAGTCTTATGCGTGTCTGTTATGTCTCCCCCTCGCCAATAGCCCCTCCCCTATCCCCTCTTGGCCCTATTCCCGGAATATGTGCACTGCCCACAAATGGAACTATAATTAAATTAAAAGTTTTGCCAGCAGTTGCAACCAGCAGGGAACGAGCAGAAGGAGTAGCCGGAGCCCCGAGAAATTCCTCCTCATATTAAAATGAAATTATAGTGCAGGAGCCGCACCACCACACTCAGATGGAACTAAATACACTTTGAACCGGTCATTGGCCCAGCACGTCGTATACTTAACGCGCTAAGCTCTTTTTCGGATTAGCCGCAGAGTGGTTTAGGCGACTGGCAATATCTGGAGGGGTAAAAATAGTTATTGGTGGGGGAAAAACTGAAGACAAGAACAGAGAATATTAAACGATTTCTGTCTCACAAAGGTAGGTAATTTAGCTTACAAAATATATCCTCCACGATTCCTGTTTGATGCGTTGCAAACTGACTTAAAAAATATTATAAAAAACAGAGAATGCGATCAAATGAATGAAGTTAACAGAATGAGTTTGCTGACACACCAAATAAAAGGTATTTAAGCTTGCATTTAAATCTCAATTCATACAGATTTTTGCTCATACTGCCTTAATATATCTATCTCAAATTGAGTTTCAGAAAAAAATCCACAAACTGTAATTTTACAAGCACTTAACTGCGATCCTTTAGCAGCAGCTGCTTCTTCCTTTACTGCCTTCGGCTTTTGGGGGCGTGGGAAAGCGGATTATTGCTGGCAACAACAACCATACCACGTTGTATATGGACTGGTGCGGAATGAAGCGGACTTAACTTGACCATCACTTGGACCTTCTCCGGGCTCTCTACTGTGGCATAGTCCAAGTGCAATCGTTTCATTATTTTCGTCCTAGGTTTTTTTTTGTTGAACGAAACTTTTATCCAAGGAGGAAGGAGACAGGAGCTAGTGCAACTTGATCATATGGATGCGAAAAGTTTAAATTTGGCAGAGACTGAAATTTCACAGCCTCCCAATGACGATGTTCAGATACACTGTAAATGTAAGCAGGCAATAAGTAAATGTGCCTAAATTTTATTTTAAAATATTAAAAACACATTGTACAAACGAAATTTAAGAACATTTAGTTTATTTACAGTTTTAAAATAAACTAAGCTTTTTGTATCAAATATTCGAATGTTCTTTGTGCATCGCAGGGCATCACACTCCCTATGGATGCATATTTGGTTTCCCCAGCTGTTGCTTGTGCGGTTGTAGATATTGTTGTCGGCATAAAGGTTTTCCCCAAATAAGGGTCAGTTTTAAGCTGGAGGCGTGCTCATCTTCTCTTAAAACTAGTTCTTGTTGCAGTTAGATACAGAGATACTGCCGCCCAAGTGTGTGGCTATAAATACATATGTTTTAATTTCCGCACTTTTGGGTCAGTCCCGGAATACCCGTCCCCGTCCCAGTCCCCTCGCCTACTCCTGCCCCTGCTCCTGCCCCTGCTCCTGCCCCTGCTCCTGGTGGAGCCATGTCGAAATGAGGTTCAGATTAAAGGCAAATGCGGATGTGAATGTTGCGTGTTTCCGTTTTCCCTCTCCACCCACCCCCATGTTCTCCTCCGTCCTCCTCTTGTTTGTATTTACGAGCGGGCCATTTTTGTAAGGGATAACCCAGACTGGCCACTCGCATCCGTTGCAAGTTTTATTTTTTCGATTTTGTGTTTATGTTTTTGTGCGCACTTCAACGGCATGAATGTCCAATAACACACATACACACGCACATTCATAAACATAATCATGTGGCATTCGGGAACGGCAACCCGAAAGCAGAAAACATTCATCGATCCTTCCTTCCCTGCTGCCTCTCATTTCTTTTCAGTTGCTCGCACAGTCGGTTAAATGACTCATGAAATTGCCGCTGCGACCCATTCTGAATTTGTGGGTGTGCCTGTGTGTGTTAGTTTCAAGTGCTCGTTTATGGCAAAGCAATATTGTTTGCCGGGCTGCGACTCCTACTGCCGTTCGGTTAATAATTTAGGCTTAAATACATACAAGCATTGCGTTACGCCATGTTGGACATTTTGCCAAACTGTTGACACGTGCAAACACACGCGCACGCATACACAAACCCCTACACATTACATGGAAGTGTGGGCCCAAAGTAGCCGCAAAGCCAATTGTCGAAAGCAAAGGAGGCGGCTCGGCAGTCCATGGGAGTGGCAAATAAATCAAAGCGCATAGCCGGTGAGGAACGCTTTTCCAGTGCATGGGTGCGGGCGTGTTAAGTGGGCTCAAGACAGGGTTGATTGAGCGCGAACTTTGTGTAAGTGCGTCGCTATCGCTGGAGTTGGGTGCGGGAAGGGGCAGGGGAAAGGGGATGCAGGTGAAAGTTTACCTGTCCTTGTGGGCTGCTGGTTGCCAAAGCTCCTCTCGGCTGTTTAAGCCACTTAAATGTAAATACAATTCCGGAAGCACACAAAATAAACGCAAAAGGGAAAAGGAACATATTTAACCGAATGAGATTCATAAACAAACACTTCAACAAAGCTTCAAACATCTTATTCAAACTAAGTTGATTAGTTCATTAATTACCTTTATGATTTCAGTAATTTATTTTGTATATTAATTTTTCTTGTTTACTTATTTTTTGACAGTATATATATTTTAAACTTGGGCGAAAAGTTATCGCGTTTCCCGATAGGAATATTCATTGTTTTTAGCAGTTTAACATAAAAATATTAAAAATATATAAAAATATTTGTATTTACTTTAAGAAGTGGACTTGTAGGTGTTCCAATATTATATGTCTCTAGTTAAATGGAGGTACTTTCGGAAGAATAATATGGAAAGGAAATGATGCTTATATTCACTTATTACATTTTAAGCACAATTTTCATCTGGATAATAATTTTGTTAATAAAATATATTTATAATTTCCGGAATATTTCATATTTAAAATGATTATGAAACACATGTATACACGGACAGGCTTGACAATTTAACATAAATCGTTCTTTAACTTAAGTTAATAATCATTTTAGAATTGTTGCTTGGATTTGTTGGTTAAGTTGTCCATCTTTTTTCTGGAGCTTGCCACATTCGAAGCCTTGAAATATGCACGCAGACCCTCCGCAAACCATCCTTGACACATTATCTGCAAACTTGGGCACGCACGCACATACTTTCGGATGGTTATATTTTCTGGTGTGCCGATGGACCGCAGGTTGCCTATATCTGGCTACAATGTGGTGCCATCAAATTACCGGTCTCATTTTCTATGCAGAGTCTATTATGGCCGAAAAATGTTGCCGGGGCAAAAATGCGACAAAAACCGGCGCTAAATTTCACACTAACACACGCACCCGACATCAAGAAACCCGAGAGCTGGAAAAACCAGGCAAGGGACCAGAACAAGAAGCCCAAAGGAAGGAAAGAAAAGAAATTTCACATGCGTCGGACACCGCAACCGCAAATATGTAAATTTGTGCCTCGGACAGGAAAGGCGAGAATCCTCAGCTCGGATGGAATGTTGAACTTTGAACCGGGTCTTGACTTTTCCAAAGTTAATGCACAGAATTTGGCAAAAATCCCGAAACAAAAAAAATATTACCCCACCCAGCATGACTTCTTTTTATTTTTTTAATTTATGTTGACGTTGGCATCCGATTTCGCAGTTGCTGCTGGTGATGAGTCTGACCGAGAAACTAGCACGCACACAAAAATATGGAACAGTCGGGAAAAGACTTTTCGTGCCAATTCGGACGGTTCAGGAAACGGAGTCTGGACCCAGAAAAGCACTTTAAAAAAGTAGCGAGGCAATGCGCATTGCCTTTGGTGGTCAAAAAAGTAAAACTTAAATTAGTTTATGCTTTGTTTGGGCCGCACTTCCCTCAATAATTCAGTTCGCTCCGGGAGAGAGCCAGATAACTTTGTGGGAAGTCTTGGTATTAAGTTTTCACTGATTGAGTTGTGCCTTCTGCAGCTTTGTGTTCTTTAGCCCATTCCAATTCCAGTGTCGGGGCAGCCTTCGCCTTTAAGTTGTCAGCGAGGATCTCTGCGAGTGCTTACACCAAAGACAAAAGACAAGCAAACAGCGCGAAAAATGTTTGAGAAGAGCGAATTAATTACACTCAACGTCATCCAGCTAGAGGAACCCTTTCTCCCCCGTCCAATTCTGGATGAGCGGTGGGTGTAGCTTTTAATTGTGACGCCGCATTTCCGCTTGCCGGGGCTACTCCAGCTGTAACGCTGCGCAGCAGAGCCAACAAAAAATTAAAAAACCACTGAAAAAGTTGCGACGAAAATTTACTTAAGAGTTTCCTTGAAGCACAATATTAACTTTGTCCTAGTTGGGAGCCAATGATGACTTGGTAATGATCTACGAGTATTTGGCAGCGAGATATGTACGCAGTATTCTTAAGTTCGAGAATTTTAGTTTCTGCTTAAGTTTTTGTTTTTTAATAAAGTTAAATTGTTGCCTTATATTAAAGTTAATATTTTACCAAAATCACATATTTTAATATAATATTTTCATCTCATTTGTGTGCAATAACTTATGAAACAGTTATCAATTAATATCAGTAAATTATGCCAGAATCGATCGTGTTCAAATATATAATTAAAATTTGAGTCATGGAAAAAATTAATTAAACATTGAGTAATTAAAGAATGCGCAACAATGACTTTTAAAATATTTTCCTTAGAATGCATTAAATAATTTATAATTAGAGTGTTTCTTAGTTCGCATTGTCCGTCCAAAAGCCTTATTTAACTTGCCTTTTTCAATATTTTATGATGTCATATTTTTTCTTGATGTTTAATTTGGCGCAAGCGATTAAATTTCATCGCTCCGCTGTCTGTTCCTGCCACGATTCTATTCCCGACGCGTGTCCCGGCTTTTAAATCAAAATTTCATCGCGCATAAGCAGTTCTCGGAGCCACCGCCTCGGGTCTGTGCCAGATCCTGTGCCGGCTGACATATCACTCAGCAGGAGGGCCAGCTCCCGGCCACCTGTAAATGTGTCTGAGATATGGCTCGGGCCAATGACAAATTAGCAACATCAATTACCGAAATTTATTTTGCTTGCGTTGTTTACCTTGGCCTTGGGATTGACCTGCCCCGGCCCCTCTGCGGCCTAGAACCTCATTTGTTGTACTTAATTTGGGATCCATTCGTTTCGGTGCGTGAAAGGCATTTTTGTGGTCATGGAACGGAAACAGCCAGAGAAGGACACCAAAATGAGCATTTTGGTATTGTTGGCCTCGTCGCTTTTTTCAGTTCTCCCTCGTCCTGCCATTCAAGTGCTTACAGTGGCGCTGGGCTGTAGTGGTAAAAGGGGTCGGCCAAATGAGTTTTATGATGAGCTGCTGCGGCTGCTGTTGATTTACGTTTGTTTTGTTTGTGTTCTGCTAGCCGAAAATGCTTGGGAGGCAACGTCAACTAACTAACTGTGTTGTCACACACACAAACATACACCAACATACACCCATATGCATCCAGGAGTATCTGTGAGTCTGTGTGTCTAGCGATAACTAAAAACAAAAGTTTGGCTTGTGATTTATGTGCATTTTGGTTTAACTTTGGATTTAGAGAGAAATAGTTTAGGGATCCGCCATCGGAGGGGCGGGATGGCTTTCATAAACTCCTAATCATTATGAATGTTCAGCCAAAGCATTAAGCTTCTATACCTTACAATATTATGGCTAACCTATAAATTTTGGCTCTAAAGGTACTAAACATATTTTAAATAATTTATTCATTGCTATATATTGTAGTAAAGGTTGTTGTATGTATGTTATATATATATAGGATGTTATTGGTTAAGCTTTTGTTAATTACGAGTAAATGTATAAAGTTGAGCTATCTTGGCACTCCGGTTTCATTCTCATATTTCTTAAAATCATTCAGAATACTATATAGGTAATAGTTTAAAACATTTAAACAATCTATTTTATTTTTCGCCCTATTCTTTTATTACCTTATTATAACCGAAGAGCAGTTACACATCTTTTTAAGAGGACGATATCTCGTCCCAAGGAAATTGAATGATTCTGAGCCATCTGTTCATGGTTAACTACTCATCAGACAATTTCCAATCAATTGGAACGTCCTTCTCATATTTATATTCATCATTTGTATACCGCCCACTATCCTGCATGGGCACAATCACGAACAACAGACCCAACCCATCGCCCACTCTTCTGAAGGAAACTCATATCAAAGTCGCCATCGGAACGACAAACCAATCTCACATTAAACAGTATTCCATCATTGTCAGCAGCAGCAGTTACGCACCATCGAATGAGATATGTAGGGGAAAATGGGGGTTGGGGGGAGGTCGATCGGAGGTGGAACATTTATGAGTTCATGTGACATAATGTTAAATATTCGAAGAGTCAATGTGCCGCCCTCTGCCATTCAATGACGAATTCATTTTGACTGCGAGCTGCAATTTTTGGGGCTGACGAATTTGGTTTTGGTTGTTTGTTGTGCACGATATAACTCTACGAAAGAAGTGTGACTCTACGGCTACAATTTTTATTTCCCAACACAGGGAAAATTTTTGGCAATTTTGTGTTTATTTCAATTAGTCTCAATTACATAATACTTTTATATAATTGCAATTTTGCAATTAATTCGACTCTGAGATACAGAAAACGTATTACCATTTGTTGGGCACAAATTTCCATTATTTCAATACCAATAAATGTGTTGAGTTTTTTGTGGAATGTTCTCCTCGAACCAGAACCAAGTTTTCGATTTCCTAAACTATTTTCATGACTATCCCGACTGCCAATTGCTAGATTGCTCTATAGCCAAATTGAAGTGAAAACGCTTGTGCACGCTTTCAATATTGACGCACGTCAAACAGATTCACAAATATATTCCCACACTTAAGTGCATTATATATAATTTTGTCTGTGCGCGACGGAGCTTGGCGAGCTGCTGGAACATTGCTGGCTTATCTTTGGAAAATATACATTTAAATCCGAATTGATTTCGCTTGTCTGAAGGGCGGCATAAGGACGAGGGGAGGAGATGGAACCTGGTCGCTTTGGTCAACCCCTATCAACAAGTCTTTCGTCTGCTGGGTTCCCTTCTGGTCTAAAGCTTTTGAGCCACAAAATCCCTTGGTTTGGGTTTTAGATGGGAGGTTTGCGGCTGCAAGATAAATGTGTGTGTGGGGAGAATTCGGAATGGAGGGGCAGGAGTCACAATCACCATTTAACTGAGACATCCGCATTGTCGTCGGTGATATTTTTATGCAAATATTACGCATATGGTATTCCCCAGAGGCATCTCTTCAGCCGACTAAACGGTTGCATAACAGAGTGTCAAGGAGTGGTTTGGATGTTTAAGGGGAGGTATAATTGTTTAAATAAATCTTTATTGTTAGTGAATGCCGTAAGAGTCTCCCTCGAACATTAATATTAAAATAATTGCCTCGTTCAATATATTATATTACAATGGCAAATAAAACTAACTAAATAAGACTATATAGTTATTTCCAATAAAAAATTAGTCTGAACGAAATGAGAAGTTGGTGTCCAACGCATTTCTAAGTCAAAACAGGATGACAAACGTACAAAAGGATATTTTTACATCGACTGACCTGGTAATGCCTGCAAAAAATAAATATTTTTTATAGGATAGGATATGATTTCTTGACTGCACTGCATGTCCCGATAAAGAATGATATATATCAATGGTTTTGAAATTCCTTTTTTGGTAAACTTAATAGGACTTCTTCAGATTATTATTTATTGAATCAAATATGTGTAAATTGATTTGGTTTATTTTAATTCCAATTATTTTTAAATCGATGATCACGCCATGAATGTAATGATAATGCACATATGCAATAAAATTTTAATTCGATTCCGAATAGCCGATACCTAAACAAACAGCGAGCTCATGACACTGGCGACTTACATAAACTAAGTTTGGTTATTGGTAAGGACAAGAGCACTCAGCGCACTCAAATGCCGCTTGGCATAATAATACGGCACAGATTGAAACAAATACTGCAAATGCCTAATTATATTTTGATTGTCGACCACGAAGCAGATAAGGGACTTCCACAGTAGAGGAGAATATAAGTTGCCGCTTCTTTAGCCAAAGAAGTTGGACTTAGAATATTAATTGAAGTCCTTGAAAGGGTACGAAATGTTTGTTGCAATTAGACAGAAAGTCATAGTTCAGTATTCCGACAGTCATATACTCGATATCTACCAAACATTAAAAACAAAAAAAAATTTGTTTATATTATAACTGCCAAATACCCGATTAAAATTTCTGAGAGATATTGGTCTGCAAGGATATTCAGAATTCCGAATATCGAATCTCTTGTCCTTTACTTTATTTGAAAATATTTTTTCTATAAATTTTCGCACAAAAGCAAGTTACCGCATTTACAAAACACTGTTTGGTGGTCTTTCTTTAACCATGATAATTCTGAACTTCCCAAAGGACAAGAAAGAATAAAATCAGTTTTCTCCACTTTCCCCAGCTTGATATCGAGTTTGTTTTAGCCTGACGATTGCACAACTTTTTGGTTTTTTCGGGTTCCCGGTTGGCGTATATTTTTTCAAGGTTCTGCTCTTCACGACTTGTTTATTTTGGCTTACACTTATCAAAATATTGGGCGTTCACATATTGTTTTTGCCGGGATGTCTACATCAAGCATAAAGATATCGGAGATGGGTCAACTGGAGAGTTGAGACCATGAACCATCGGCTACCCTCTCAGACATTTTCTGTTTGCCCTCTGCCAACAAAAAAAAAACATACGATAAAAACGGAAAACAGGGATAACTAGACGAAGATAGTACACTCTTGGAATTTAACATATTAAAGATACCAAAGCATGGAAACTGGTATAATAAACATTATTTACTAACAAATTTATAAAGTAAAACATAACATAAATATATGCATTAAATAAGTAAGCTAATTTAAAGACGATAAGCTAATTTTAAACAATAACTAAATTTTTTAGCTCTTTACTAATAGACTACACAGGGAATAAGAATGGTTTTTAAGACCAAACCATTTCAGTTATCCATTGCGATTCAAAAATAATAACTTAATTTTTGCTTAAGTATATACAAATCAGTTTAATTTTATATCGTCATATGCATATAAAATAATTTGGAATACCCAAGATTATTTAGAAAGTAGGGCAAGACAATAGGAGAGATACACAAAAAAATTATCTGCTGCGCCACATTCTGTTGAATTTTTTAGAATGTGCGTGTGTGCGGATGCCGTAACTTTCACTTTGTTGTCCGGGTTCAATCCCCCCGCCATCTTTCCACCGCCGCAACCAACCCATCCCATCCCATAGATACCCCACTTTATTTGCTCAGTTTGCCGCTGCTTAAGTTACTTTTGCTTTACGCTTGAATTTCTTTTTCCTGCCGCATCCTTAGCCTTTTGCCTCAGCTTCAGCTTCAGCTCCGGCTTCGGATTGGGCTTGGGCTTGGGCGTCAGCTCTGGCTTGTGCCATGTGCCGTTTGCTTTTTGCCGCTTTTTGGTTTCCCTTAGCTGGGTTTCCCTCGCCCGGTTTTCCTTAGCTCAGCAGCTTATTTCCAATCGAGCATGTGTGCGTGGGCCCTGTGATTTCTGATTGCTCGCTCCTTTTGTTTTTTTGGCAGAGCTCCGCTCCGCCTTTGTTTCTGTTTCTGTGTCTGTTTCTGTGTCTGTTCTGTTTCTGTATTTCGTTCGTCTGTTATTTTCATAAATAAATTTGCATGTCAAATGACATTGTTTATGGTATTTCTATATGAAAGACATATATCACTTGGGCAGATGGAATTGTTGGCCCTCATCTGTCGTTGTCTGTGTGCGTATCACACGTTGTTGACATCTTTGTTAAAATATGTTTACAAGCCGAAATTAGTAACTGAGGAGAGATGGCATCCTTGCTCCTCCTAATTTATATATATTTCTCCGACTTCGTCTGTCTGCTTGTCAGAGTTGACAAGCGAAATGAATTCGTAATTGAGTTTCTCGATATGTCTTTCAAGGGACGCAAGGCTGACGCAGCCTCTCATATTCAATTTGAATAAGACATTAGCAACTCCGGCCTAAGCTCAGACATTTTTCCGTCCGCTTCTCTCTGCATACGACCAGATATGCAATTACATTGCCCCTGCTCCGAGTCCGTATATTTTGGCGGCGCCCTTTTGGCGGCGGTCTCACATCCGGCTCAAAGTTTGGCCAGGGCCGTAATTATTTAAGCATTCTTATCGACGCAGCAACAGAACAGCCATAATTATTGGGGATAAGTCAAGCGCAGCACATTTGTTGCCCCTGGCCGAGAGGACCCCAATAAAATGCCTTCCTGATTAGCGTGCTCAGCATGGGCCGTGAACTTGTCTTATCTACCCAAGTTTTCTTCCTATACAACTCCATGGAAAATTCGAAAAGAAATTTATAATATATCGTTCAGCTAACAAGGGGATTGCTCATACGCCCCGTAAGCCAAACTAAGAGAGTGGGCGTATGGCAAAGGAAAATTATGTCCCAGCTTACAGAGATATTGATTGGCGGAGAAGGGCATGGATGGAAAGTAGGGCCAGATAAAAAGCCCTGGTTATAATACAGTACTAAAATTGATTTTAATTTGGCACTTACAGTGGCGAAATCCACAAAAAGTTTTTACACACTCTAATATATTCTTTGAAGTGGACCCATGGAGGACCTTATGTGAAGTGAACGCACATTCTGCCAGTTCTCCTTCAGCAGCGGCACAAGAAAATGTATGGACTGGCTAATGTTTTGGGTGAGCTTTGCTTTTTGCATGCCAACATGACCGACATTGACGGAGAGACACAAGATCTTCTTCAACTTGGACTTGTTGGTGGACAGATCATCAATTTTTGACCTCACGGATTCCTGATGAGTCAGAGGAATGGGAAACTTGCCGACGTTGGTGAGACCGGCACCTAGGAGTTTCGGGATCACTTTTACTAGGGCCGCTGAGACCAAGATGACATCGTACGTCTTGGCCAGTTTTTTGACGAACTTCCTGTCATTGCCTTGCACCTTGAGGGTCTCCGTATCAAAGCAATCGACTCCAATAAATTTGGCCTCATCGCAATGCCTTTGATCCCCCAAGACGCACACCTTAAGCTGGGGACGTGCGATGAGGTTTAGCAAAACATTTCCGGAAAAGCGTTTCTCCTTTGAGGGATTGTAGTTTTTGAGTCCGATTTGCAGTTCCACGGTCTGAAGACAGCCGTCTTTGTAGGTCGATGAGTGACGCAGAACATTGCAGACAGCCGCATAGAGGGTGTCAAAAGATACTTTCAATGCCATACCTTCCTGATACCTTTGCAACAGTTTTGGAATTTGATATGAATTTATGTTGTCACGTGTTGATTAGAAAAATAAAGCATTTGTTGACTCTGGTTGGCAGGATAGTTTGTTTAAGATAATCCACTCCGATTCAGCATATTTCATTGCCACTGCATATAATTATTATAATAAAAAGTAATTGAGTGTATTAAAATTAGTGTACAGGATTGTGGATAAATAAAATATGGCATTTATATCAGTTTAAATTAAATTGATTATCAGTCTGATTATTGCGCATTTATTTGTTTCGAAATTAAACAACCAATTTCCCTGCTGAAATAATCAATTTAAATCGCTTAGCACGAATCCCCTCGCTAACTGGCTTCTCCTTACGCATTTGTAGTCCCAGGCTGGGCATAATTGATTGGCTGAAACAGCAATCGGCGGGCCTGCCCGAGGCTTCATCGCATTAAGCCACAGGCCGTAGGCCAAATGCCACATGGCACTTGCAACTTTCCACTTTCCTCTCGAAACTCACCGGCTCAGCGGGTTAAGTTCCGCAGTTCAGTTCGGTTCAGCGCAGCCCGGTTCCCATCGGTTCGGTTCGGTTCACATCCACATCCACATCCACATCCGCATCCACATCCGCATTCCCTGCCATTTCGGTGCGTTGGGCTAATTAGGCAAAGTATTGCCGCCAGGTTTTCGGGAGCACTTTTGCAGCGCTGACAACATTTGTCGCCAGCCAAATTGCAGCTGGAATTGCAGACTTCGGTGAGTTGCATTTGGCTTGCCCGGCTCCTGGGCCTCTGGTTTATGGCTTGCGTGTAATTATAAACGAAATTATAAGCTGCGGCCGTGCCCCGAGTGCAGCGGAGATTAAAGTGGAAATTGCAGTTGCCGTCTGCTGTGATCAAGATGCCCGTGACAGCTGGAGGATGGGGATGTACATGGACATCAAAAGGATTTGTTGCCTGCCAGTGCTAATTTACACATTTTGATTGCGCCCAACTAGAGGTGGAGTCACCTTCGCCGTATCCTGCTTGCTCCCGTCTCCCTGAAATCCGTACACAATATCCCTTCGTCCTTGCTGATAACATTATGCGGCATTTTTCTACAGCTTAATGCATAATTTTCGTCCTGGGAATAACGACAGCCAGCATCAGTGGCAGTGGCAGAGGCAATATTCCGGAGGAGCAGCTTTTCCCGGGGTGGCGATGGGCCAGTGCTTTGTAAGTACTTACCGGGTCTGCCACTGCCTCAAGATTATTTCTTGTTGAGCCGCTTATTGGGTGGCATTTTTGGTGGCACTCCCTCGACTCGATTTCTTCCTTCAACATCCGCTGCGCCTATTACTTTTCTCGGTATTTATCAAGATGCTTCTACTATTGCCGGGTTCCAATTGAATTGTCGCGGAAGGCTTTGCCCTTAAGCCAACAGGAGGTGCTGAATGCTAGAAGTGTGGTAAGAAAGTCCTAACCAAGCTATAGGAAGACTTATCAGGGATCAGGTGCGAAGTTCATGCATGCCTTATATATAGAAAAATGTAACGATGTGTTTCTGTATTATAGTCCCAATTGGCATATTAGATTAATGCTTAAAATATGACGAAATTCTTATAAAGTTTAGGTAGGGCAATGAAACATAATACAAAGTTTTTTCTTATTGATTAATTGCGTGTAAAGCATCGATAATGCAATGAAATTTAGGATTCAGGATCACCATTTTATGCTAAAACTATATGTAAAGCTAACCTGTCTTGAAACGAATAAAGTATCCTTTGCAGCCAGACTCGTATGTGCCGTCAGCAGTGTGAGGACCTCCCACAAGCCATCGAACAACTCAATACAAACGCCAAATGTGGTAGTACTCGATCTGTGAATGCCAAAACGTTCAATGACTGCGTTGGCCATATCATATACAATTTATGTGTGCGAATATGTATGTGGCAAGAGACATTGACAGAGTTTTTCGCATTTTTGCACTTTCAGGCCAAACCTTTTTCTAATAGCAAATGTCAATTTATTTGGGTGGAGGGGAGAAAAGTAATAAGAAAATACTTGGCATAATTTGGTCCAGGACTTGGTCTCCAACTCGCCAGGGGATACGTACGAACTTTCGGGCTCGGACCACTGACGTAATCAAATCGACAATCAGTGAGAGATATGTATGCGCATCAATGTGCCCGAAGGGTTGGTCCAGGATGCGACCCATCATTCCGATCCGCCCAATTTCCAGCTCCACACATCCTGTATCCTCCCCCGTTGGCCATGGAAAACATTTGACCGACAAAGGGATGAACTGGGTGCCTGCCTGCAGCAGAATCTTTTTTTGAACTGTCCCTAACAGTGCGTAAATTGCCATTTTCAAATACATTTCATCCAAACACAAATATGTATATTTAGAAATTTTACCAGGGGACAACACAAGTTTTAATACTCTTGGTGAAGCAATAGCGACCTAGCCAAATGGTCTAGGAATGTTTTACATTGCAAATCGATAAAGGGAATTCGGTTTATGGCAGTTAAACTACCAGATGGTAAATAGTGTGGATTTCGTTTTTGACAGATGATGTAGGGGAATAAGTGCCAAAGTGCAAATCGATTTTTATGGTGTATTTAAATGTATCCCATTATTTCTAATTAGTATCCAATATTCTGTAGGCTCACATTAGTGATTTGTAATTTTGTAATGAAAAAGTATATTATGCAGTTAAGTAATTCTATTAAAAGAAATTATATCTTTGATGTCGCAATATAAAAATTCGCTTTTTTTAAGATAATTAAAAGATACATTTTTGTCCAGGGATCAACTACATTTCCTAGCTTACAATTGTTTTGGTGTTTACCATTCTATCTATTACACATTTATTTGTTAGTTTCATCATGATCAATAAGCGCATTGCTGCTTTATTAAATTTATAAAAATAAATTTCACGATTATCCGTTAAATTTGGTTTATTGATGCCACTGCTGTTGGGTTTCTTTAAATTGAGGTGATTTTTATTGCTTTTGATGGCTGACCTCTCCGCTGTCAGTCGACATCGAATGTCGAATGACGGCTCTCGGCAGGTCTCGTATTGCGCATACGCCGCGTGAGCCCGTCCTGTAATGCGAGTGCCAAACAACAACTTCAATTGTCACGCTTTTGTTTGTTTGCAGCTGTCACGGCTGTGCTGTTCTGTTCTTCTCGGTCCTGTTGTGCTTTGTTATTGCCCTGTCATTTTATCGTCAGCGGAGACTGTCTTTGATCTCGGCACGCGCCTATAACTATGCAAGGCATTTCCCCACCCGCTGGCCTTATTATAAGCACGTGCGGGAAATATCAGCACAGCTTTTCACACCCACACATACCCCCATGCGGAAAATCGTAGTACCAAAGAGTGCATTTCATCATAATGAAATTTTCTCGAAATTTTATAGTTTTTTGGCTGATGTGCATACCTTTTGTCGGAATAACTTCATACCTGCGTAGCCATGCCGCTGGACCTACATTAACCAGAATGCGCGAGGGGGGTTCTATAGTTTAGCCGGTAGCTGAAAAATTAATATAAAGCATTTATTTAAAAAAGTTACTCGTTTAACTCAAGTTAAAAATGTTTTATAGATATTTCAGAAAAAACTGTTATTTTCCTGGGCTTTTGTCAGTAAATTATTTTAACAAATAAATTGAGTTATTTAACTGATTTTTATTAAAATCTTAATCTAAGATGTAAGTGTGACAAAAAACAGAGGTTATAGGTTAAAATATCATATATTTTAGTAATTTGAATTGCAAGTTACAAGTATGATTTAATGTTTTGAAGCTACCATCGCTTCGATGCCATAACATTATCTGGCAAGCCTCTGGAAAAAGCTTCAATTTGTTTAATCGGGAAGCCGAACAGCACCACACCCCACACCCTCGATGGAACACTTCCGACATTATGGTTTATAATCATTTTACAACCGGTGTGATATTAGAATATGGCCAAAAGTTGCTTCATCGCTTCTGTTTTTAGGGAAAGTTTTCCATGGCCACAACATTTCTCAGCTGCTGCCCCGCGCCCTTGGCCTGATGGTTTTAGTTGCAGGCATGGGCCGGGCCGGGCGGACGGTAAAAGTTGGAAGCAACGCCACATGGTAAATGTGTCTGGTTGCTGCTGCTGCTGCTGCTACAGTTACTGTTTTTATTTTTTTTATAGTGTTGCCCATAAAGTACTTAAAAGTTTCATTTTACGCCTATTTTGCTGGACGAGGGCCCCATTATCAGAGAGCGAGCGAAGGATGCCACCAAGTGACCAACTGACCTGGCCAGAATCTACTGTCCCCACTCCTCTCGCCCCTCTTTCCTTCCTGCCGATTTTCTGTTCGCCGCTGGGTGGCAAAAATCCAATTTGCCAACATTTTAACAATCATTGCCGCCGGGCTCTTCAGCAACTCATATTGTGGCCATCCAGTTTTAATTGCTCGCCTAAACAAATAATATTGGAGCAGCATGTTTCGGGGGCTAGGAGCTGGGAGCTGGCCAGACCGATGTTGCCCCCAATTAATGCCTGGCCAAAAGCGTAAAGTGGATTTAAGTCAGCTTAAGGTCAAGGAAAGGCCTGAAGGGGGTCGGAATGCAGGGCAATTGGGAGGTAATTGCTCGTCAGCTCGTCGAGAGCTCCAAACTCGAACTCGTCCGCGGGAAGGAAAGTTGCTCCTATCAATATGCCGGCCTGATGAATGCCATCATCATCATCAGGCGCAGCGCATCATCTTCTTCCCGGGCTCTGGCGGCGCAGTTCAAATTTTAATAACTGTATTCTTTGGAGGACATTCAATGTCCTGGACCAGCTTGTTTATATTTCCTTTTCTCTGGCTGCACGAAAGTTTTTTAACAATTTATTTTTATTTAAGATATATTTTTTGTGCTGCTCCCTCGGTTTTGCCTTTTGCTGTTTGCTCCACTTAAATACAAAACGTCTGCCCGCCTGCTAATGGCTTTCCGCCCGGGGAAATGGCTACAGAAGGGAAGAGGAGCGGATTCGCTGGTTTGGCGGTTCTCGTAAACTATGAGTGGCTCTGGCTTGAGTGGGGGCAATGGGAAAACGGAAAACTGATAGCTTAAAATTCTTGGACTCTTTGGCGAGCATCTGATCAATGCCACCCTTGTCGGCTCTTCCTCGGCCACCACTTAAAAATTGTAAGGCAAATTTATCATGATTATGAAGAGTTTGCTGAAACTGGTCAAAGAAAGTTTTTTTAACTTAATTGGTTGTCGGGGAAAGCAAGGAATTTTTCTTTAATATTATAAGCTAAAACATAATAAACGAACATTACAAAACAAACAACAATTTCATTTGAAATTCGCAGTGAAAAATTATTATTTCAATATACATATATTTTTGCGGGAAACATTTATTTTTATTTTTTTGGGTATATTTTATATTATTTCAATAATGTCAACATCGACTAAATTTAATGAATTTATTCGAAATATGTTTTTTGCACATTCGTAGCTAAATTATAGCCAATCCAATGTTTTGTTAAGCAATAGTAATTAAATTCATGTGAAATACAATTTTTGTTCATTTACTTTCAAAATTTAAAATTTAGTTTTTAGTTTTTTGTTTGGTCGAACAAATTATGGGACTAAGAGGAAAATAAAGAAAAATCGCTGAGATGTATACATATACATATATCAAAATTCGAAGCATAAAGAAAAGCACATCGAAAAACGATTATTGCAGATTAATCTCTATCAAATACAAATATATTGCCTTATATATATATTTAATTAAGTTTCTTAGAACATCAAATTGATATATCTTTGATTTGATTAAATTTTAACTTAACAAAAGGTAGTTCCTTAATAAAGATTCTATTTGGAACGATACTTATAGATTTATTATGAAACTTTGTTCCGGTAAACTCGTATATTGCCAGTGATAATTAAAATCGTTGCTTATTACATAAAATTCTTAGTAAAACTATTTCACTGACTTTTTGTTTTCAAAATATAATATCCAAAAATGAAAAAAGTTTTAATATTGGCCGAGTTCTTGAATGCCAAAGTTTAAGCTTTGGCCTGCTAAATTGTTGGTCCTGTGAATTCAGATGGGACTCAACGAACCACAAATGTTTGTCATCGCTTTTATTAACAAAGAATGTGCTTCCCATCAAGGTTTTCCTCTGGTTTTCCAAAACTAAAAGAGGAAACTCATAAACGTGGCTCCGCAAAATGGCAAACCTTTTGTGGGTGACCATTGTGTGGCCTGGCTGCAACATTTGTTGCACTCCATGGATGTCATCCCAGAGACAGGGGCTCTGTGCCATTTTTATGCGCGCTAATAAAAATGCAAAATGAGTGCCAACTAAAGTAAACATAAATCGCATAAAATACAAATTAAATGCTTGCTCAATGGGGCGGCTCTCCTCACTTTTTTTCCGTTTTCTCTGTCCCAGTGCATATCGTCTATTTATATGCGGAGGTCCCAGTCTATGTAATTGTCCTGCCCCTCCTCCATCGTCCCCATTCCACTGGGCCACCATTCTGTGTTCAGGGTGTCGCCCTTGTGGCCTGGGATTCCATAGATTGCTTAGTTTCCTTCGAGGCAGACTCCTACACAGCAAAAAAAAGAGTCCCTCTTTGGCATTTGGGGAGGCTACAGATTTATCGGGATCGGAAAAGCGGAAAAATTAAATTATTATGGAACGTACGTCTAATTCACTCATTCGGACGGATAGTTTTTATGCGAGCTTTAAGATTTAAGTTCGTCCGAAATGGTCAATTTAAATGTATTACTAACGAAACATATAATTATAATAATAGTATAAAATAAATATACAACAAATTATCTACTTCGAAAAAATGCATTGAAGCAAAATAACGTAAACTTTCCGACTGTGAAAGAACAGTACGGGCCAGAAGCGTGTCTGCATGCTCGAGACTTCGCCAGTACATGACCGTGGGTGGTGGGTAAACAGGGGAGGAGGGAGGGTGGAAGGAGCAGACCCGACCCGGAGGATCTCCTTTTCAGTTGCTCTCCACTTTTTGTGTTTGCGCTAGTGTTCGTTGCGGTTGAAAGGTGAACATGACGTTGGCACATTGCACATTGCAGGTGTTCCTTCCATTCGCAACCCCTTTCATTCCGTTCATCGGCCAAACCCCCTGCCCACACCGCCCCTGTGTTAGATGAAAAATAAACAGTATACAGCGTGTCCAGCTCCGACATTTTTTGCCCCCGTTCTCTTCTGCATTCTTTGTGTCCCATGCTCAAGATGATTTACAACGCTGTGTGCTTCCACCTGTCTGGGTACCCACCCCCCATGCCCATGCCTTGCGATAACCCCAACCCCAGTGGCTGGGCTCATTTACCTGCTCTTTGCATTTGTCGCATAATCGTTTCAGTTTTAAAGGCTACGCCAGCAGTTGAACATGCATTGAAAGGCATTCACTCGGCGGTTGATCCCTGCCCTGCCCCACCTCCTCGCCTCCCAGTTGCCCACAACTTGCATAATGAAATGGAACACAGGAAAATCGAGAAGAAAATAATAATAAAGCACTTGAAACAAACGTTTTCAGTAAATTTAACATTAGCTCCTTTTGTTGGGCCATAAAAAATCTGCCAGGCAGAAGGAGCCAGCCGAAGGCTACACTCACAAAACATATCGGTGGCTTTAACCATATTTCTCGGGAACGTATTAGTTCGCCCTGTTTGACAACACATGGCTTTAGAAGTTACCTATCAACTTCCATATTTCCAAAATGTCATAAGCTTAGCTTAAGCATAAATAACATAATACATTTGGCTGGGCGTGCATTTCTGATTTTGTGGAAAATAAACAAAATGCAGAACATGCATAAATCGGTAAACTTTGTGATTAAAATGATCATTTTTATTTATGATCCAGAAATGAAATCGTGCCTAGAAAGAATTATAGCTTGAAACAGTCAGTGCCAATTAGAAAATATTGGATCCTCTAGAGTTCATTCTTCAGTGCACGGCTTTTGCGTGTGGTTTCGCAAATTCAACAACGGCAGCTAAAAAACTTTTGCTGCCTTCCGCGCTGCAACAATATTCTTTGCTGTTTGCTGTGAGCGCCAGCCATGAAGTTATTATTATACGAGCCGACTTCCCATGTGTGTATGCGGTGTATTTACTGGCTCTGAGTAGCATACTTTCCAGCTTGCGTGGCTGTTGTGTGTTAAAGTTGGCCCGGCCTCCCCCTCCTCCTTGTCCCCCTCTCTCTACCCACCTCCCCCCTCCCATGAAGCCTGTCAACTTGGCCGCACATTTCTGATTTATGTGGCGATCCAACTGGAATTTTACACAGCCCAGCCTAGCATTCTTTCGGGGCTTGCTCAAAAGTGGGCAAATTATTTCAATTTCCATTATCGTATTGCCATGATTGCCGTCCCGAGTTGGCCTCTGTCGTCATTTGGCAGTTTGCTTTTTATTTGCCGGAATTTAAGCCGGATTTTCGGGCTGGCGTTTTGTGGTTTATTAACCTACTTCGAATGCAGAGTAACTGCCAGAGTCCGCCATAAGTATGGCATTGTTTTTTTTTTTTTGTTTTATTTGTGCATATAACGAGTATGTTATGCTTTCGGCAGCACTAAATTTGTAATGAAATCAGAATCTTTAAATAAATAGGACTTTCAAATGTATAAAAAATGTTTAGAGATTGACTTAAAAAAAACCATAAACCTATTATCATCCACAAGCCCAATTTCATGACCAAGTAGTTGACGGGTGCCATCCAAACATTTTTACTATATTTAAGTACAATCCATTAACCCAACATTTTTTGAAACCGTCTTGTTTTTTTTTTTTGACAGAAGTTCGAAAAATCTAAATGTACTCGTTCATATCGTTGTTTTTTCGTACTTTAATTAAAACGACTTTTTTCTTTTCTAAAAAACAGATTTTTCCATAATTTTTTTGTTGTTTATTTTTAAATAAATGTAAATATTTTGATGTGGCGTTAAATTGCGATGTTCTTGCTCTTATAAATTTCTTCAGCACTCGTTGTTTCCGAAAACACTTCGCAAACAAAAGTTTCTGGCACAAATCGCCCTCAATTGCTCATATTGTAACAACTCACTTAGTGTGCTCTTTCTTCTCGAGCCACTTCGGCCGTTTCCCATTTCCGTTTTAGACTTTTATGTTTGCATTCTCCCCACTCGCACACACACTCCTCCACACTCACACACACGCACATCTGGAGTTGAATTTTATGGGAATGTTGCGCTCTAATTTGTTGAAGCCAATAGTTGTCCAATCAATTTCAAGTGCTCGGCACTAACTTAAATCTACATAAAAATGGGCGGACACGAGCGGACAGAAAGAAAAGCGTGCAACAAAAAATGGGAAAAATCCGCAAGAGCTCACGCACAAGGCCAGCCATAAAATTCATTGTTGACGCATGACGATGGAAAATGTCGGAGGGAAATGGCGTCGGAGTCGGCTTCGGCGTCGGCGTCAGCGTCTAGGAATTCCACATGGCCATGTATAAATTTGCACAGCCGCCGAGGAATCAGCAGCAGCAACCAAACAATGTGCAGCAAAAGGGGATGCAGACAGAGAGCCTGAAGAATGGCTGCCAAAATAATGGCAACAATGTGAGTGGTATAAAAACGGAATGTGAGCTCTTGCAGCCCAAGGATTCGACCTGAAAGACATCCATTAAATTGAGACTCTGTTGAAATACTGTATGAACTAGCCATAAACTTAATAGGGTCAGTTGTAGGATTATTAATATTTTCTTGTGCTTAGTGCTTTAAAACAATTCAAATAAAAAGTGCAAGTGCATCAGACTGTCGTTCTTGATAATTGCAAAAAATTGGTCGCCAACAAAACCAATAATACTTACCAAAGTTAGCAATATAAGTTTAAGCTGCCACTGCGACGCAGGCTTTTCTGAAGAGGATGCGAACTCTATTTCACATATTAGAATTAATCATCTGTATAGACCCGATATATTACAAAACAACCCATTTTAAAGCAATCAACTAAATTATTTGTATATATTTGAACCTTTTAAAATTAGAATCAATATAAACCGCTGTGGTATGTACATGTACACTTTAAGGCTTGAAGAGAACAAAGCCTCTGCATGTATGATTGCCGTTGCTTTCATTTCCACTTTCTCGGAAATGTGTTAACAAAAATAAAAACAAAAACACTTCCTTTCCTAGTTGTGACAAGGGGAATAGCCTTTCTGATTGGCATTCCAACTGGCTCCCATTGCTGCCAGAAGTTTTAGAGCCAACAATTCCCCTGAGCCAACAAAAACCATAAAATATTGAAAAAGGCTGCCCCGATTTCGGCTGCTTGCGCCTGCCTATTTTGCAATTAATGAAAAAATCTAGCAAAATGAATTTTTAAGTCAATAGCTAGGACGAAGAGGCAGAACAGCTCACTGCTCACTGCTGCCATCGAAATGGGTCATGTTTGCCGTGGTGTAATGTGTAGAATGATTGCAACTTTAAAAAACAAACAAACAAAGCCGAGGCAGCAGCAGAGGCCCTGGATCTGGAGCTGGATCTGGATCGGCAGCGCCCACCCAGCAAGATAAATAACAAACTGCCTCATAAGGGAGGAGTAAACAAGCAAGAGGCGAGCCAAACGGAACGAATGTCAGCGCCCTGCTCCCTGTCGCCACTTTTTTTTACCCAACCCACGCGGAGAAAAAGATGTGAGATTTTCCGGCATCAACTAGAATTTATTCTAGAAATATTATCAGAAATACTAAGCAAATAAATATGTTTCTCAATAAACCATTTCTCCAAAGCACATATGTATATGAATCTACCCCAATCTCTCATATCATCGAAATTGGTTGATCGACTTGATTGTCGAACTTCATTATTAAAACAAAACATTGCGACAACTAAAACAAATCAAGTGCTGACCAAACTTTCTTAAATTTTTCTTTGTGCACGCATCATGCATGCAGTTGGCAGTTCGCAGTCCGCAGTCGGCAGAAGTAGCCGTTGAGTGGCAGCCGCCAGTCGGAAATTCGTTGGGGCAGAACGGTGAAGAAGGACGAAGGCGCAGCCATCGATGCTCCACTTGGCCAATGCACAGAGGTACTTACTGGCTGGCTCAGGCTGCTTCCTGCTCCCGCTTCCTTCTTCCGACGCCCGATTCACTCGCCTTTCCTCCACAATGGCCGCTGATTGCCGGAGTGGCAAGATGGCCAGGACGGCTGTTTGAGCCGCAGCCAAGTGGCCAAGGGTGAACGGTTGGCTGTAGGACGAGATTCCAGGCGCTTAAAAGGAGTTCCGCCTGTACTTTCCGAGCGGTTAAGTAAGGCCGCTCCCAATCTTCGAATCCATCGGCTCATCTAAATGCGGCCTGTAGCCGGCGGCTACCCATTTTCCGAGCTCCCAAGTTGCCCACACTGAATGCAAGAACGAGCCGGCAGCTGGAGTGGAACAAAGAGCCTCATCATCGACATGCAGCTGGGATGCATATTCACCTGCAGTGAGGGCCCGATCTCCAACGCCGAATGGCAATAAAAGCCTTCCGAGTAAGCCGCTTACCTGGCTGGAGACCCCGGGAGGAGGCATAGTAGCACTAGAGCACTGGAGCATCAGCCCCTTGAATACGGCTGAGTTAGTTAATACGAAAAAAATCTCCGTGCAGAACAGATTAGTTCCACATAAACTCGAAAAAATAGTTGTCTGACATACAAATTTGTTTTTGTGGACACGAGTGCGATCAAAATATTAAATTACCGTAAAACGTAAAGTTTTTGTTTTAGCAGTGATACAAGCGTAAATTAAGTTTGTGCAAATGTGTGTAGCATAGGGAGGAGATGTCGGGGTCACCCCAAAGTACCCAAAAGAATGGTCAGGGGCACCCGGCAAAAAGATCGAGCCATGTGTGTCATGTCTGTTTAAATAACGAATCGCAGTCGAGCTCTTCCTTGTTTTATAATACATATTTTTTAAAACCAGATGAAATGTTTTCCGTGCAGGTAAGCCAAGTCATTGACTCAGTTGCAGATACTACTTTCACAGATACTTTAGAGGCACAGTTCCGAAGATACTGTAGCTGCTAGCTGGGCGTAATTAAAAACTCGCTTTTAAACGTTTTATAAGTGCCTGGCAAATGAATTGCAAATGATTTGTAAAAACATCAGCCAGCAGTTTACAATTACCAACACACGAACAAACAGACACACAGAGGGCAGGCAGGCAGTGAGGAGGAGGTTCGCGATCCGAGTGGAGGAGGAGTCAGGAGCACTCGCTGAATGGCTGCTCCTTTTGCTCAAAGGGTTTTGCCTTCTGATTAAAAATGGCGAGGGCCAGCTGCACCATCGGTGGCTTCGGATGGGATGGAGATGGGGATGGGGATGGGGAGACCCTTTTAACCCAGATTGAAAAAACTCGAAATTAGTTTTCATTTATGTTCGCTGTTCGCTGTTCGCTGTTTGCCAGCCATCGCCCCCTCAAGTTTGCTTTTACTGTGCTGGCAGTTAATTTTTAATGACTGGCATCTAAACTGTTGCTTGGCATGTAATTATGCGTGTTATGGCTTCCAAAGGCTTCCACCAGCAGGAGCAGGAGCAAGAGCAAAGGCAGCAGCTGTGGGTTCAGCCCACAATCCATAACCCACAACAATGGTCAAGGCAACAAGGCAAAACGAGGCGCTTAGCAATGCAGTTTGTTGGCCGCTAAATGCTAATGCCTAATAAGAGGTTCCCTGCAAATGTGGCATAAGTGAAATCGTATATTCCGGGAATGGAGCTCGCTTTTATTTCTAAAAAAAAAGGTTTTGTAAAATACATGTTTAATTTAAACAACAACAAAAACAAAATGGTTTATTTAAAGAAATTTTACGTATTTTTTAATTAACTTTACGGGGTACGTACATGAGAGGTATAGATTATTATGTAAACTGAGTTTAAGGTCAATTGACAATACTTTTATTTACACAGAAAATCTTAATATTTACAACAAATTGCCAACAAATATTCATTATGGTAAAAATTTAATTACTGTATTATTGTAAAAAATATATAATAAATTATCGACATTCTTGAATAAATCGCCCCTCTTGAGCAGCTCAGCTCATTGCTGTTCTATCTCTCAATCGTTGTCACTCGGTTGTGTCGCCAGAATTGAGGGGGAAAAGAGCGATTCGCACAACGATAACTGGGAACGCTTTTCCCGGCGATAAGCCAAACAATGTGCGACCGAGTTCGAGCAAAGAGTTTGAATCGATTTCCGTTTAGCAAACGATGGAACACTAAAACACAACATTTGCGAGGACCCTGTCGGAGGAGGGTTGCCTGTCGATTGCGGTTCTTGTGTTCTTGTTGTTTCGCTGCTGGATGGCCGCTTTCTCTCTGCTCGTACTTTCCCCTGCACTTTCACTCTGGCTTGCACGTTTGCGTTGTTATCGTTTGGTTTCTGCTGTTGTGCAAATTATTACATTGACCCAGTAAGCGGGAAAACTTTGCTATACATGCCAGCTGGATTCTTTGGAGAAAATCCACAAATCAGGAAACGAATCCGAAATCGAAAACTAATTGCGGAAGCATTCAGAAAATGTAATTAACTTATAAGCGTTTACATTTCTTGAATATTTCCATGATTTCCAATTACATTTAGACGAACAAGTACATAAATCATGGCAGGTCACCATAAAATCTTCAATATATTATTATCCTTATTGGATGTTTTCCTTGTTATTAACTAAAATGTACTCTGTCCATTAGGACAATTTACATATCAACAAATTTACTTTTGTGGGCTCTTGAAATTCATCTTTATTTAATACCCCAATTTCAGCTCAATCGACTGAAAAATTTGAGTCTTTGTTGCTGATGATATAATGTTTCTACATTGGGGGGCATTCCAAACATTCCCCAAATGGACCCCAGAGTTTTAATTTAAATTCCTGCCCTCCGAGTTTATAATGACATTTGCAAAAGTTGCTCTCAGACTCCGTTTTTAATCCGATTTATTCACATTTTCGGTTTACGTTTCTGGAGCCTCTGTTTTGTTTGGTGTACTTTTTTCAGGCTTAACCACAAAGCCTAATTCAATAATGGCCGCCAGCGACAAGGCCTAGACACAAAAAATTGGCAACCATTTAAAGCACAACCGCAGGCATGTCCACATTTTTCCATCTCTTCCTATTTTTTACTTTTGCAGAGTCAACTTTTTTGTTGGCGTCCCAAACATAAAACGTGAATGGCAAACAATTTTTGTTGAGGCGTTGCAATTAATAAAGGCCCCGACCACATACACTTCATGCACTGCGGGAAGGATGAAGGGGGGGGAAGGAGGGATGGAGACAGGACATTCACACGACAACAACTAGGAGTAACAACTTGCAGCTTTTCCAAACGACAGCCGCAAAATGGCAAGGGGGGAAATCAACGAGGCAGGGCGAAAACAACAAAAAATTGCGGAAAGAAGGCGTTGACCATAGACGACGACCTGCTTGCAAGTGAAGGCACATAAATTAGGGGCGTGTCGGGCGGCGCAACAAACAAAATCAAGCAGACTTTATCCTGCCGCTCCTTTTTTCGGCGGCCGGCTAGGTCCCTGGCTCGCTGGCTGAGTAAATCTTCAATGTTGTTGCATAGGCGATAAGAAAAGATAAATGTGGCTTTAATGCAGAATAAATTAAGCACTTGGCGTGGGTAAGCATGTGTGTGTGTGGGGGGCATGCTAGGAAGGACATTTGATTATCAGGCAGTTGCAGTGCGACTTGCCCGCGACTTTGGCGCGACTTCAGCCGCGTTGAGCATAAAATAAATCAATTCCAGCGCCGACGTCCACATTTGTTGTGTCAGAGCTTGCCAGTGTGGAAATGTGCCCCAGCCACCAGCTGTGCTTTAATTAAACTCGGCTTAGACAATGGTTGCGGGTTCAAAGTGCCATCAATTTTAAACAAAGGCATACCTTTCATGTACACTTCTTGGAAAGTCAGGAGATATTGCCGAGGGTGTGGCTTTGTGCCAAGCCAAAGCAGTGAGAATAGTACTGTTCAAACCATATTTTCCGTTTAAAAAACTGAATCAGATACCATTGTGTAGCGAAACATATGTATTTTAGTTGGCTATGTAGCCACTAATAAAATTATGAATGCAAATCATATTAATTGTCTTTTAAATTAAAACATAACTTTCCATTAAAATATAATTGTTTGGACACAAAAGAATTATGATCAAATTAATATGTTAATATATGTTAATAATCTTAGTTTACCCCTAGTCTATAACCTTTTAATATAACAAATATAAATTTTACTTAAGTTGGCCCATTAATATAAATGAAAGCCTAGCACCTAGCAACCTCCTTGATAATGCAAACAAAAAATCGATACCGTTTATTTTTAGATGAACTTTTTTTATAGATCCTTGGCCCATAAAATCTAAAAAATCTTAGCTTAATGATTGCTTCTGAAATCCGCTTCTTTTCATATCCATAAACAGGCATCAAACGAACAAGATTCGGTACACTTCGGTATCTTATTTATCATTTGTTGCTCTTTAGTGAGTAAGTGTTTTGATATTTGTCAATCAATTTAATAGGGCCTCACGCATGATAGCCGTATTCCCAATTCTGAGTACACTTACAGATACATCACCACCATACGAAGATACATATTTTTGCCTTCTCATTGCCGGCTTTCTGTGTGTGTGCGTAACTTCCCTCTTGTCCTGGGTGCTTGTTTACTTGAAATACGTATGTAAATACAAAATGTACTTTTCATTAAAATAAATGAATTGCCCACACATGCCGTGGGCTTTTTTTGTTCTCCTACCCATTATTTTCGATTGAGCTCTGTGCATGCATATTAAATGGCTGGTGTGACTGTTTTATTGGTTTATGCTATTTGTGCAGGCTCAGGACGATTGTTCCTGCTAGTGGGGAACGGCGGGCTTGCGTGTTGTCAAGTGATTAGCAGCCCAAAAACAACAATGAAAATGCAGCCTGTTAGCCTTCTCGGGTGTGTGATTCTTATCTAAGCCATTAAAGAGCAGACAGCCGGGCGTCAACTAAGTCATAAAGAGTTGGACCCAATTAGTGGATGTCTGAGGACTTACATTCGAGTTGAGACGGATTAAATATTCCATATTTTTTCGACTTTTCACTATTTTCACTTGACGCTGCATAGCTAATGGCTAACTTAAAATATGCAAAACTTAAAGCCTTTGCATTGTTTGCCGGTTATTTCGATTCGTTTTTTTTTTTTTTGATAATTACCCAGGGGATGGTTTTTGTCATATGCTATAAATTAATTAAATTGTTCATTTCCGCTATTTAATTAAATGGCAACCGGCAAAAAACAAAGTAAAAAAAAAACCTACTGGATGAAATTTTCAATTCAATATTCAATTAAAATGGCAAGCGTAAGAACTTATTATTTTATGGGCGGGAGTATGTGTACCATATATGTAGCCAGTGGTTGGAAATATGTTTTTTAAGAAAACATGATATTATAAGCCCCGAAAATGGTTGTTAATTTATATATAGTAAAAAAATATATAATTCAATTTATATTATATCCGATAAACTCCACAAATATGATACGTAATACACCTAGTTTTTCTTTGATCGGCATAGCTCAGGTACTTTGTTTGCATGAACTCTTGTTTTTTGTCGAGAGGCTCTCCCGACCATTTGCATCCAAATTGATTAATTTGCATAGCCTAGTTGCGGTTACAAAAGATGGAAATGAATTTAGTCAATTAAATTTGCCACATTTGTTTCATATTAAACTGACATTATTTCGCATGCACGATAGAAAAGAGAATTAATTGCATGTCAAATGGCAATTGATGGGATTTCGCATCGATTTGGAGCAATTGGAATCTGGTGTGACATGTTTTGGGATAACAAGGGAACACACTTTCAAATCCGTGCCATATTTTGGTATAGCTCTGTTTTTGCCATGCTCCGGCCTTTCCCGGGTCGGTATCCTGCGACCTCAATTATATGCGCAAATAATCTGCAACAAACATTTGCCGAGAACTCATCACTCGAGTGTCCACAGATCACCTGTGCCGGCCACCATTCCATTCTCTTTTTCTTTCCGAGATGTGTGCGGTGCGGCATTGGAATTTCTTTGCAAATGTCCTTGTCACATTTGAGGATTTATTTGAAAACACACCCGTGTACACGATGGCGCCCCTCAAGTACGCCCATACAACATCTCGCATAATAAGCAACCGCAAATGGAGTATTGATGTGTTACCAAAATCGAGTTCCCTGTCTGTTTTTTTTAAGCATAGCAACAAATTTGTAACTGATTGATAATGGATGTTTTAGATGATTTTACAATCTATGTACAATATTTATGCAACAGGAAAATTTGTATAGGATAATTGTAAAGAGAAAGAAAGTAAAAATGTTACTTAGACTCGTAATGCTAAATATATTTTATATTAAAGTAACAAAAATAAAACAGTCTTTAAAGCTTAGGTGTTTATCAATTCTCCCAAGAAACTACTTTCCAGAACTGAGCCTCGTGCTGAATTTGGGTTTCATGATTATCGTGTGAATTTCGGCTGAAAGGCAAAGCCGCCGCATCGTCAAACGCGAGTTGCAAAGAAAAATTTCCAGCTTTCACTCATCGCTTACACAATGTCGAGTTCCATTTATGACTCACCCATACTGGCACACACGTATGTAGGCAGTTTGACCTTCTGGCCAGGGCATAATTTCGGGGGTTCGTTGCGTCTAATTGCATGCATGCAACATGGCGCACAACTGGGCATCGATTGCATGCCTCGTAAATCTGGCCGAGACTCTGGAGTCGCCTGCGCTCCGCGTTTGGGTAGAGGCTTGTGGTGCAGGGGTGGATGTGGGGAGCTGGGTAGCTGGGTAAGCGGGAACGAAGGCACCAGGCATTAATTTCATATTATCAGTTGCCCAGGGGCAATAAAACGCGAGACCCCGCTTGAACTTACGGCCAGTTGTGGCATCGCAATAATGGGTTAAAGCATTTTGGGTAACCGACTCTTATTTACTGTAGAAACGAAAGATCTATTCAAGTATTTGTAAAAAAAACGAATTAACTATTAGAATAATTATTAAAACTGCACTGAAAATATAAAATTATATTATTTTTATTTAATGTATGTAACTAAAATAATATAATATTGTTATTGTAGATAAATTTTACATATATCGGAAGTGCGTAATGATAATGACTTCAACTAATAAAACTAATTTTGTAGTTATCATATAAAGGCAGTTATTATACATCAAAATTCAGCACAACTTAAAATTTGAGATTATTTATAATACAAATAATAAAAAGTTGTCATTACTAAAATTGTTTTGTTTAAAGAATGCAAGTTCTGTTAATGAAATCTGGTTCATTTATATAAATTTATAAACACATATTTCCGGCATGCTGATTTTATGAAATACCACGTATATGTAACTTGCCGTTTTTAAAGCTCGTAATTAAAACTCATATGCTATTGCCAATATTGGTTTTTATGTAATGTAACCTTCTAATCTGCCAGTACCCAGTGAACTAGTCAACAAAGAAATTGCGAGGTCTAGCATACTTTCGAGGCCACAATTTAGTAGCGAAAACGGCGCCGGACTCAAAGGGGGTGCTGAGGCCTTCCCAATTGCCCCTGTATTTCCGACCCCGAGTTTTCACTTCCATGGTATGGGAAAACTTTTACTAGAGCGCATTTCAATGAGCTCACGTGCTCACTCTCTCTTATTCGGCGCCGCTTCCTCTGTTCCTCCCGTGTGCGGACACAATTTCACACCGAAATGATTTTAAAAGGGTTTCGCTTGCACACATTTTCTTCTACGCCGGCTTTCTGGGAAACTCGAACGCTGAAAGATGCAAATTTACTATGCTAGAGAAAGGCCGACAGTCGAAATAAATATTAAAGTGCAATAAGGTGGGCCAGTCTCGAAGACGCTGGCCAGCTCCCTAGCCCCTTCTGCCCGCCTGCCAGATGGAAATTAACGTTTGCACAGGGCTTACGGCTAAGACGATGGTCTCGGCCTGGCTTGGCTCGTTTCGGGACCATAAAACTTGCTCTCTCATAAATCATGCACAAAATTATTATCATTATGAAACTTGCCTTTCAGTATCATCAGAAAGAATGTGGGCAAAAAATAACTCAGAGGCAGAGCGAAAAACGAGGGGCACTGGCTTCGAAGCCGAAGGGTTAAGCGTGTCAGGCAAAGATTTTCATTCTCCTCGGCCCCATATCCTGTTTTTCCCCTGACTCAGAGTTGGCTTTCGCTTTTTCAATTTTTCAACATCAAGCCTGGGTGGGTTCTACGTATGACAAAAGAAAAATGAATGTTGCATAGATTGGCGTTGAAATTTTTACAACTCCTTACTACGCTTCCCCCAATCCTTTGTCCCTTATTTTTTTTTGGTGTGCTATCATGACATTTGGAAGCTGGCTGGCAACTTTGATAATTTAACACTTAATTTCATTTAAGTTGTCTGTTTGCATCGAACAACCAGATCCTTAATCATATCGCTTCGCTCACGGGTCCTTCGACTGTTTATCTCGGGCGGATGTTGGGTTTCGGGGGCTTTCGGGGGGTTTGGACCTAAGCGATGCGTTTCAATCTTGGCCAAGTTTCCCAAGATTTCCCTCCGCAGCCCTGGCATGTAAGAAGTTTATTTCGTTATTGATATGCAGCCGGAAGTTTTTGTTTTCTAGTGGTGCTTCAAAAAATAGAGCGGATCTTGGTTTGGTTTCGATTATGTGATAAATTGGGGTACTCTTTCTTAAATTCAATGTCGTTCACAACTTTACTTCATTAAAAGATTAATCTCGGTCATGGAGATGTTAAGTTATGTTCGGTAGTAGTTGAATACAAATTAAGTTTGAGTTTTAAAGTATTTGAATCTAGAATTCAGTGTTCAGGGCCCTTAGTGCAGATAGCACATAGCACATGGCAGGAAAAGTATGATCGAATTCAAGTAACCTGGTTAACCAACTTGGGTAAACGAATATTACTCAACAAGCTCACTTAATCCCCAGTCACATTCCAACTGCAGCACAACTTTTTGCCCGAGTCGAGTGCATAAATCTTGCAATGTGCGCGAATTACTTAAGGCAAAAACAGGCGAAGGAAACTTTTCAGCAGAGAACAAGTAACTGAGTCCCGCCTACGCCAGAAGCTGCCAATGTTTTCAATATACCACACAAGCACCTAACCCCGATCCCGATCCAACCCCAACCCAACCCCAATCGCAATCCCAGCTCCTTCCTGACTATGCAAAACAGCAACAAGCGCATTGTGAACACGGAAATTGAATCGAAAATCTGCTCCGGCTGCCTTAGCCGAGTTCTGGCTGTAGTTTCCAACTAACAAAAATACTCTTGCCATAAAGTTAAGAAAAACATTGACTAGGCAAATGTAAAAAGCGGCAGGGGGAAAGCTTTGCTCGGCGGTTGGGATATCGGGGAGAGGATTGGTTTTTAGTGTTCCTTCTATTGGGATTCTTCCTCCAACGTTTTTAAAAATTTTTTGTTCCCAATTGTTTCGTAACTTGCTCATAGCTTTAAGTTCATGCGAAACTATAACATTGATATTTTAGTGTATTGTATTGCTTTAACTAGGTTGTTTTGTCTATTTGAATTTTTCGAATATACAATATATGGAATTTAGAATTAATATTTAAACAAACAATCCATTAAAGTTTTTTAGTATGTGTTTAACTTCTTATTGCTAGTAATAACCAACGGAAAAATAATTTATGTGTTTGCATTGCAACTTTATTATCGCCCCCTCCAGAGTAAAAAATAAGTTTTAAATTTTTCGCCCTAACTATTTGAGCAACATTTTCGTGATTGCTATTGAAGCTGTTGTTATTTTGCAACTAGTTTCCATTTAGGACTCAAAAGCATAGCATCAGCTTCAGTACCCCCTACCCATGCATTTTAAATCCCATTTCATTCAACATTTTTCTGCCGGAAATTTTACTGCTGGCAGCACAATCTTTTGCTAAAGTCAAAAAAGACAAAACCCAAATATTTTCAATAGTTTATTTTCATTTGTCTGCACATCCTCTGTTGCTTGATCCATACATTCTGTTCTGTACACATAAATTCCAGTGGAGCAGGAATGCAGGAAGTATATCGTTATCATTATTATTTGTAGTCTTTAGTCGAAGTGCTCCGGAAGCAACCTCACATCTTTTGCTTTGACATCAATTGCGAGTAATTAAACTTCCTAGAATGAACTTATTCAGCATAATTACCTCTACAATACCAAATTTTTAAAGATTTTTACTCTACCACACACGTTATATAAAATATATATCAACGTATAAATATCTTCCGATGCTTTTGAATTTTATGTGTATATTGTGGAGGGATTGGTGCGATGGGGTCACCCCGTTAAGACGCATTTTAGGAGAGAAACCCGGATAACTGCCAACCACAAAATCAAAAATAAAACTCATCATACTTCAATTCGAGCTGCGAGTTAGCATACAAAGGATTATATACGTGATAAAGAAAAAAAAACCCTCGACGACAGGACAGGACAGGAAGATTCCACATTAATTATTTTATATTTGAAAAAATTATTTTCCCGAAATTATTTACAAGGCTGAATCCTTTTCGGATTAGCTAATAGATTTGTAAAAATGAAAACCTCAAATTAAAAATTCAACATCAACCATGACGCGGGCATCGGGTAACGATAAGGATACTGGCAAACAGAACTGAATACAACATTGTTTAAAAATAAATAAGCAAATAAAATAAAGAAATCAAATAAATAAATTCAGATTAAAATCATCCGATCGCCTTGAAGTTAGCAAGGCAATGAAAACTCTTTTAACAAAAATATGTCTTTACAAAAATCAAAGCCTACTGATATTACAATTTGAAAATTGACAATGCTTGTATTTCTTGAAGAACAAGAAAGAAGTGACTAATTTTGTTGGTAGTCGAAATCGTTTAAGACTCATTTGTGAGTTAAATTTAATTGCAAACATAAGTGTATTTTCCCATTATAAGCCGCATGTATTTATTATTACCTGGACTTGGTTGAGGTGGTCTTACACAAAAATTTTCCGCTCTTTGTTAACTTGAGTGTTGACCAGAAGTGAAGCTTCTAAATAAAATGTAAGTTTTTAGTTTTATAACTCATGCGCACGGGGGAATTCGATACGAAAATGGGTTCTGGGTCCCCGAGGAGTTTTTTTTCGGGAGACAACTCAGTGAAAAGTGTAAAAAAAGGGGTACATGTTATTTCACCCGTCAGCCAAGGTCGAAGGAGGCCATTTTTTGGCCTTCGATATGCAAAGCACACAAGCATCGAAGTACTGGACGTTGGGTAAGACATCGTGCCCCGGGTGACATTGAATTTAAGGCATTCCGACAGTCCTGACATGTGCCTATTTATTCATTCTCGACCAGCACTTCCTCTCCCCTTCTCGTTCACACTTCCTCTCTTTCCCTAGAGGAGTGAGTTATGTATCTCAGTTGCTGTCAATTATGAAAGGAGCAGGGCAAGCGAGGGGTCTGGATTGTACGCAGCTGCCAAAAATTATTACAGCAACTAATTGCAATCGGCAGTCAGTGAGTAAGAGGTCGGAAGTGGGAAATGGGAAAAGGGAAAGGTTGGAGATTGGACGGAGCTTGGACAGAGGTTGGGCAGAGGTTGGGCAGAGGTTGGGCAGAGGTTCCCGGGCTCACAAAAAGTTGAGCGCAAATGAGGCAAAAACCGTGGCACACTTTTTGGAGCCCATCCTCCCAATGATGATGCTTCCTCGCAACCATGTGCGTTTGTGTGGGCTTGTTTGCGATCGCTTAAAGGCAAGGCAAACCATGTCAATGACATCTGACACGTGACCCTTTTCCCTTTTCATGCGCACACTAGCACACACCGATTCGGGGACACTCACAAATGCGTAGGAAGCCATAAAGCAATAACCATAAACATTTTGTCAGGGTATCCAGAAATTGTTCCTCTTCAAAGAAGTGATACTTCGAGTGAGGAAAGGCATGTACACTGTACAGCCAAAATTCGAACAATGGTACCTGCAAATATAACAAATTGCATGCTCTATTTTCTGTATTATGTATATATTTGGAATGTGAGAAGATATGTTTAAATACTTTCTACTTTTATAAAATAAGTTATTCTTATCGTTTTTTTTTTTAATTTAAAAATTTCGTAAAAATCTTCATAATACATTTTTAGAGCGACTAATTGTTTGTTCATAAATAGAGGTTATTTTCCATACCATAACTATAACAGATAAGCTTGTGCACGGAACGCAATTATGCTGACTTATCTTCAATCTTGTTAACTAAATTACTTATTAAGTTGGTAAATAGAAAAATGATGAACAGATATTGAATATAAAAAATGATTACTCAATCATATTGCTAGATACGTGCAGTATCTAGGAGGTATTCCTTAGCTGAGGAACCACTGCGCTCCTCTCACCCTTATGCCTTTAGTTTTTCGGGAGTCGCTCCAAAGTGATTAGATGCGATTGTGCGCGCAATTGAGCGAAACTGATGGCAATGCCATTAAAAGGTATGGCTGGTCATGCCTTTCCACGTTCCACGCCCCCACCCCCACCCCCAATGGAGGCCGCTCTTCAGCCCAGAGGCGACCCTTGGTTTTTCGCTAAACGCTGCATTGGTTTCACTTACGACGTCACCAGCGCTGCCGTCGCCATCGCCATCGCCATCGTCGTTCATAATTAATTTTCTAGTGAATTTACTTTCATGGCATTTTGGTTAGCTGAGAGTGGAGCAGCGTAGGAAAAGTCCTGCCGCTTGCCCGCATCCCCCCACCCGCTTTTCCTCCCTCGCTGTGGGCACATAAAAGTTGTTTCAGCTGCGGCATTTATTTTAATTTGAAAACTATTTCCCCTGCCTGCCGCCTTCTTCCGCCTGCTGCCTTCCGCCTTCCAGCTTATGCTCATTATTTTCGCATGACTTTAGTTGGATTTTTATTACACAATTCGCTGGATATTGCGTATACGCAGCGTTCGCAACGTTCGCCGCTTTCGTTTTAATTTGTACATGGCGTGAGCCCAGAAACCAGTTACGGCCTGATTGGAGAGAGGCGGCCAAATCTGTTCTAAATATTAGCACACAGAGCGTTATCGTTGTTGTTGCCGTTGTGGTTGTTGGCCACTAATGGCAGCATAATTATATGGCGTGCTGGGTTTTCGGCTTGCCGTCGAGCCCCGCCAGCTTTTTGATATCCTGTGCGAATGATCGGCTCACCTTTGGGTCTGGCGCTGGCCTCCAGGGTATGCAAATACGTATCGCAATAGTCGGCATAGTTAAGCGCGCAAATTATTTGCACGAAAATATTTGTGTCCCGCTTCGGGCCAGGCAACTTCCGGCCAAGTCGCGCAACTTGCCACTTGGCGTGTGTGGCGCACATTTGCTCTCCGGGGAGTCGTTGCCCCAGCGAACTCCCAATCAGAGATGCCCGTTTTGCCGGAGAATATTAAATAAAGCATGGTCATTGGAGTACTAAAAACGGATAAATTTCAATTTCATTTACATGTCCAAAAAGGGATTTTAATATATTGATTTATATTATTTTGTTGGTGTATTATTACAACTTATAAGCTTCCTGCAACAAAAAGAAGGGTTAATGGAAAGATACACCCCGATAGCTTTCAAACTGAGTGAATAGTTGGCTTAAGATCGGGCAGATAATCAAGAATATATATACTTTATATGACATGCTTACTTTATTGCGCTACAACCTTCTGGGCAAAAGTGCAAGTTCAATTATCTGGTAGACCCTCTACCCTATACATAATTAATTAGATTATTTATTATTGGTACAAAGGCTATATTTGCAAGAAAAAAGCTACATAAGCACCGCTGCATATAAGAAAATAACAAAAGAAAAAAATTAAATTGAAAAGTGGACCGCCCTGCGGGAAGTCGGCAAAGAAAAAGGCAGTGTTTCTGCTGCCCGGCAATTACCTTTGATTGGTCACTTAAGGCGCGTTTCATTCTTGGATCGTATTTTATTGGCAAATGATTTATGGCAATTTATGTAGTAGACACAAGGTCAGTCGTAAACGTGAAAATTTGCAGCATAACTTGAAATTTGGACAACACACTCCTAGATGATGGGCTTAGGATATCCACTGTGCAACTTAGTTAGTTAGTGTTCGCTCTCGAGCTTTTTAAACACGGCGGCAGCGGACTTGAAGTGCTCTCCTTGGGAGGAGGTGCGCTGGGATTTGGAGGTCGAAGACTGGATCTCGGGGAGTCTGGTGACCGGCTGATTCAAGGGCAGCTGTTCCGGATTCAAGTGCAGCGGTACGTTCTGCAGGGCGATCTTGGCCTCGAAGAAGAGCTTGGCCCCACTCACGCCCACCTGAGAGACGTCCACAGCTTCGCTTAGGGCCAGACGCTGCTTGTCCAAATCCTGCAGGCCCCACTTTTGCAGATCTGCGCGATGCATTAGAGTGGCGTAAATTATGAGTAGTTGGCAGAAATTCAGCCGCTCAGCTTGGCATCCAACCACATGGGTCATTGCCTTTTTGGCCGCCAAATGGGTTTGCGGAATTTCCAACATCTCCAGCAGTCGCTTGAGTTTCGTCAGACAGATGTACCCATCCCGATCTTCGTCCACCAGAAAAAAGGCCGAAAACGCAGTGTCTATTTCCGGGCGACTGAACCACACCGAGAATCGCTGGTATACCTCATCGAGGCTGATCTCGTAGTCGCCATCGCTGCTATCGGGTGTTAAGCTCAGTGACCTTCGCTCCATCACGACCTTTAGCGAGGTGGTGGTCCGCAGACAATCTCCGTATGAGGGCCCTTGCTTGAAATCCTGATGTGACTTTTGAATGGAATAGGTCGAGGAATCGAGTTCAACACCGCTGTCCAAACTCACGGTGGATGCGTTGCGCTGACGCTTAAGAATCGAGCAACGCATTTGTTTGTAGGAGCTGCAGGAGTTGAAAGACGGACCGGAACCCAGCTCCGTGGATTCCTGTTGGTCACCTAGTGCACCCAAGTCTTCAAGGTCCTCTGCATCTATTGGCTCCAAAACATCTTTTGACAACTGCGATATTAGCACATGGTTATCGGCAGTCTTAACCAGTCCCTCCGGCTCCGGTGAGTCATTCGACTTAGCTGACTGTTTTTCCTGCTCCCCGAATTCCCCTGAACTTGCCTCCACCTCCCAAATATCCGTCCCTCCCAACGTTTCTTTCAAACCCTCTAGGTCATCCTGCTCCTCGACCTCCGTCTGATTTTTCGGCTCGATTGTCAGTTCGTTTTCAAGCGACGTCTGAATGTCGTTCCTGAATGCTTCTGGGATTTCGAAATCTTCCCTGACAATGAATTCCTCCGACATGACCCGCCGATGCAATACGAGAACTTACGAGCTTACGAATTCGAAATAATGACCAAAACTCAACCAAAGGTGTACAAAAGTATAAAGGTGTAAGATACTAGATTTAATTTTTTTTTTTTTTTTAATAATTTACCTACAGTTTCTGATTTCGGGGGAATGAAATGAGTTTGACAGTTTACAATTCTGATCTTAAAAAAGCTTTTGTCTTATTCATTTTTCCTGCTTTCTGGAATATATTAAATGCGATATGTTAATTTTAGTTCCATTTCATTGGCACAAATATTTAGGCTATATAATGTTAAAAATCTCACAGCATCTTGTGTCGTTAGTTATGTTAAATAAGTTTCGATGGTGTTTGCTCATTAAACTGATTGGAGGGCGGCCGGACTCATTACTTGGGACTCCGTTTTTTGTTGCCTCCCTGTCCACTTCAGATTAATGGCTGAGGACGAATTTCGGCACGTCGGTGCGGGCCCCGTTAACATGCCATGGCAATAAACAGTTAATTAAGCTTTTATTGGTTACTCTTTTTGTTTGGCTTTCGGACCGACCGAACGGTCCGACTGAGTGACTGGGTGACTGGCTGACATTTCACGTTTTATTTGTCAAACAAGCGGCCAAAAAAGTGACGACCATAAACGGGCAACCCAAACCATCTTGGTTGCGGCTGCATAGCCGCAAATCCGCCTCCGACTCCGATCCCACGAAGAGCTATTTGCCGTGTTGTTCCCGCTCTTTTTTCCCGGCTGGCACTCGGCTTATTTATTCACTCATTTCGTGTGCAAAAATATTTGGTGATAACGAGCTGGCAGCCCACGGCGACTTGTCATGTTTAAACCACATTTATTTGCCACTGCTTCTGCTCCTGCCCCGGCGGCAATAAAGAAGCGTTCGTATATATGGGAATTTTGTGTTTTTTGTTTTTCCTTATTTTCCAGGTTAGCCATACGAAGAGTACGAGCAGCGAGAAATGTCAGCAAAAAGTGCGGGCTTCGGCATTTAATTTACATAGCAAAGTTTTCCTTATTTTGAGAATGCAAAGTTTTCTTTATTTCGAGAATGCTGATTATAAAATTGCCGACAAAATGGGAGTTGAAAACTGCCTGGCAAGTGGGTTAAGCGGCAGTGGAGGGCACAGGCATCGACGACCAGATAAAAAGCCAAAAAACGAACAGTTTGTCCCACAAACTGGGGCTCGAAATATGAAGGAGCGCAACCGGGTGCCAAAAGTTGAGCTTTAATCAGGTCCACAAATAGACACATAAATGTGCCACTATATGGAAAAATTCAAATTCAAAATATATGTATAACTTTAGTTTTTATGATGCATTTTTTCTTCCCGAATTTTCTTTTCAATGTAAAATTATACTTGTCGAATATACCCCAAATATAAAATTCGAGAACACTCCTCAGAATGCTGCACCTTTCTGGCAAGAAAAACTTTTGGATTGGCCCAAATGTGTCAAAACAACTGGCTTGGAGGCTGCTTTGCCCAAAGAAAGTGTAAGTTGTTGATTTCTTGAGCCAGAGAGCAAACAAGAAAGAGAGAGTCTCAGTCACCCACTTCCAAAAACATACAAAAACCGGGTTGGCCATTGGCCAAAAGTTTTTTCCCGCGGGTCTCGAATCGTACAGTTCATGAAAAACGGCAAGAAAAATGAAATGCAGGCTGACGCATAAATTGCAGCCTAGCAACCTGCAGAAGACAGGGGGAAAACCAAATACCAAATAAAATTGTTGCCAGGCGGTCGATTGTAATTAATGATTCGAGTAGGCGGACTTAAGTTAGCATTTCTCCCCTTTGGGCGGGGCTTAATAAATCTCAATATAACTCAAGTGACTGTTTCAGTCCAACCTTTGACATTTGATGGAAGGGTTGGTCCCCGATTCCATTTTTTGACTCCTTTGACTGTTACCAGCTCTGCAGGCATCGTTTGTCATGCTGCACGCAAGCTCAAAGAGGGTTCGGCTTAAAGCCCAAAACACTTGGCCCCGGTCCAGGACTAACTAAAAAATATATGTTTGTATATATATTTTTGCCTTTTCCCCTTCTCAAGTCGCGAGGGCCCAAATTGATTGCTTGAAAAATTTCGGTCTCATTCCCGAGCATCTTCAGTCATTCGAAGCCAGGGGATGCCTTTGCCTTTTTTGACCATTTTTTGTTTTGGTCGTTTGTGATTTTACTTAATTGAAACCTTAAATGTTTTTACATTACGTTTGCTTGCAGCACGTAAGGAAGCCGCAACGAAAATACATACACCAACCCGCCCACATAGTGGATGGATAGAAGGGAACGGAGGGACCGAGGATGCTTTCGTTAAAAACCAGGATGCTTTCGGCGCGGCCGGCCACAGTACACATACACATATGAGTGCCACTCACACACTGCCAAAGTCAATCAATCAGTTTGGCATTGGACTTGTATTTGCCGGTTTTTTTTTTGGTATCGCTGCACAGGCACTTTCCCTGGAATGAGATCATCGATTGCTGTGTGAGTTGATTCCTTACTTTTTAATGCGGCGTGTTGCATATGCAATTTTACATATTTATTTTGGATAGAATCGAAACATTCATTTAAGAATTGTTTGGTGTTAAAATTTGTTAGGCTTAGAAATAATACAAATAAAAAAATAAATAAAAATCAATTTTTTAATTTAGATAAAAACTATTTCTTGGGCAGCTTCATAGTCTTCATAAGAAATTAAAGACTATTTGCTTTTCTTTAGTTTTCAATCCCGCGATTAGCTTAAAAGAAGATGAAAAAACGGGGACTATATATAAGTAAATAATTTACTTTGTAACACAAATAAAAATTTAAGAAAGAATGAATTAATGACTGGGATATTTACATATTCTCTATAACCATAGTACAAGGGTACTTTAAAGTAATGCAAATGTATAAATCAGACGGCAGAGACCGACATAAGTATGATTGGTCAGCTTGACAATTTTCAATTGGACTCGTTATGTGTCTGGGCAGATGCAGTTTATGATTTTATTCAGCCAATCCCCTTTTGCCCCCGCTATTTGAATAAATGTGCTTTTTATTCTTGGGAAATATACTTTTAATAAAGATTAATTTCAATTGAAAAAAACACTGACCACTGGAGAGCAATTGGCTTGCACGGTTAAGCCAAGCATCGGTTACCGAAGCTAGCCTTCTTTTTTGTTGTTAATACTTTTTTTCGCACTGTGCTGTGCGTTGACCTTTGCCCGCAATTAAAGCGACCTCCCTAATTGTATACAAAATTAAGCAGTTTGGGTGAATGCCCGTTTTTTTTTCAAGAATAAATTCGTACGGCCATTAAAGTCATAATTTCACATTAAATGCAGACGTGACTGCGGCCAAGACTGCGGACCACCGAAGTGTCCCGACGGACGCCACATGAAACCAATTGAAGCGGCCGAGTCTTGGCGGCAGTTTTCCTTAAGGCTTCCCGACTTTCTCAGCTTTCTCCGCTCGCCCTGCTTTTCCCTACCGGCTTGGCCAAACATTAATAAGTCAATTGTTGTTTTGTTAACCCGTCGGGTGGAGCGGGAGCTCCAGGTTCAGGCTTTTCGGTCAGTTCGTCATTGGAGTGGTAGTGGCTCCCTGGTGGCAACGACATGCGTGTGCTCCCATTTATCCCGACGGGAGCCGGGACTAATTGCAATTTATGTACGCAATAAAACATTTGCGAAACGGCTGCCATTCGTTACGGCCAATGGTTATAAATTTATGAATACAACAAAATCGACGATGGCCCGTGGCTTTATTAATCAAGGCCCGGCTAGGATGGCGGCCCCATGGTGACCCAGAGTCAATTGAAGTCAATGCTCAAATAATCACAGCACACCAAGGACCAACAGAAAAAGGAAGGAATTGATGTCCTGATTGGGTGAGCCGGAATTTGATTTAGGATGCAGAATCAGAGCACAAAACCATTAAAAAATTTACTACTGCATTACTCAGATATCTACCGGCGGCGGCGAACACAGAATTTAACTGCCGCAGTCGTTACGCTCGAAGCATTAAAAGTAATCTGCTTAGCATTTTGCGGGAAATTATTCGTGCATTCCAAACAGGTGGCCAAAGGATTCAGGTTGGAGGAGGTTTCAAGAAGAAGTACGTGTACTCTTTTTGCAGTTAAATAAATAAATAATAAATAAATAAATAAATATAAAAATGGAATATATTAAACAGATGATCAAATGGTTTAAATATTATTAAGTTGTTGTTGCAAGATAATTAACTACTTTTAAAGGAATCCATAAAAATAACGCTAAAGCTAAGATAATTGTTTTTTAAATGGTAAAAAAGGGATAAAAAGCAGCAGACCTGGGAAAGCTGCTTTCGGAACTGACTTCTTCTCTAATCGAATTGATTTCCGAGCATAATTCGCGCTAAAAGCTTTCACTGGCCAATTGCCGATGAAAACAAATGTGCCGCAGTCCGCAATTTTTCCTCTGCCTGCCACTTTTTCTATCTTCACCTACTGCCCACTCAACCGATTTGGATTGGATCCCTGCAGATGATTCTGTTTTTGCAGTTGTTTGGGGCAACTCAAACTAAACTTGGCCAGCAACCATAAAGAGGAAGTAAAATGGTAAATAGAGCGAAGTTTGAATACTTTAAATTAATTATAATGTTAAATTATAAAATCAAAATAAAATAATTTCCATCTGAATATACATATTTGTTGATATATTGCCGAGTATACGCAAAATAATTCAATGAAATGTATAGGCTCTTTTGCATACAAATGTTCAACTGCCCAAACAAATGAAAAGAATGGACAAGGCTTTATCTAGATCTAACAAAATAACAATAAATCATCAAACCGATTCCCAAATTCAGAAGACTCTTGCGGACAAAAGACGAAAAACAAAGCACTCAGTGCTGCTCAATGGGGTTTGCTATCAGGGCTGAGCTAATTGAAAACTACTTTGTAGTCCTCACCCACATACATAGCCTCAGACACAGCAACGACGGCTGCAGAAGCAACAAGGAGGGCGAGGAAATCCGCACATTACTCATACGTAACGTTGGTCATGGCACAAAAAACCACAGTGGTTGTTGCTGTTCTCCCAGAGCTTGTTGGCCTGGGCACGTCTTAGCATTTTCAGTTTTTTTTCCTGCCTATTAATGCCGCTGCATGGCTTCTGGTGTAGCTCTCTGTTTGTATACACTGGGAAAATAGTTTCGAAACTGACCATTAGCCGATATTTTGTGAATATTGTTTAAAATTTACAAATATTAAAAGCAATTTATAAACCAGGATGGATGACTTCCTTCTGTAACTAAATGTTGTTCCTTAAGTAGATTCATGTTTTTAGATCATTTTAAAACTTCTAAGTTTGTAAGATATCTCTCTATTATGGGAGAAATTTCAATATTTATTCTCTATTTTGCAGAATAAGAAAGAGTGCATTTTATAAAGAATATTTTTTTTTAAGTGAGCGCTGTGAATACATTCTGTTTTGAAGTTTTCCGACTGTCGCTGCGTACGTGATGCGGCATGCGAAATGATCGCAGACCTGTGGATGGGGGAAGGCTTAGCCTAGAGTCCAGAATTAGGCGTGGTCTCTCAGAGCTTCCGGCGACGCTGTTTACTGAACTCGTTGAACCCCTCGCCAGGTGCCAATCACCCGCCATTCACCCGTTAATGGCAACAAATGGCAACACCTCCGAGTGCACTTCGTCAGGTGCCGAGAACCTAAGTGCATTCTCAAATGCTTCCGCTTCCCTTCCGCAGCTTTTTTTTCCGCAGAAGGGGAAAGTCGGTCGCCCGCCTCATTGAGTCTTTTTGTTACCCTCGATCTCCTTGCTGCGCTCGAATTTAGAATTAATAAAGGCAGTGCCGTTTCCCCTCGCCGTTCTATTATTATTTTTCCCTACCCTTTTGCTGTCGCCAGCAGAACTTGATTTCACCTGGCATTGTCTTGGCTCTCGCACTCACACACACACGATGCGATGCAAATGGGGATGCATAGCTTCATATAAATGCGTTGCATACATTTCAGCGCCAAGATTTATGCACAGGCAACTCCGGATAGCTGCTGCATATGGGTAAGTTCATGCTGCTGCTGCTGCCTTTTTGCATTTATGCAAAGTGCAACGACTCCCCCCAGCCCACTCCACCCTCATCCCTTCGCGATCCACCCATCTGTGTGTTTTTGCATAAAACTTAGCTGCATTTGTTTTTGTTTTTATGCGGCATTTGTGTCAAGTACACGACGCAGATTAAAGGCCACAGCCCGGGAAGATGGCATAAGGTGCAGATACCTTACGGAGCAGTGCCAGGAGCCACTACACGGCACAACCGTGAGAAAGGAGCAAGGGAAAAGGGGACGGGGAAAGGGGAAAGGGGAAAGGGGAAGGGAGACGAGATAAATGGCCAAGCAGCGCAGCACAAATCGAAAGGAATTGCAATTTAATGGCATAACCTCTGCCAGGAGCCAGCAGCATTCTGTAGATCTCGTGTGTGTGTATCTGTCGCATATGGCTGCCGGCTGCATTCTGATTGGATTACGTAATGGAATTACGTAATTCCGTATCACTTTAATATTATGAAAGTCATCCGTTTCCTTCTCTGAAAGCCTTCCATAAAAATGATGTTAACATTCTTGCAGCGTTAATGGACACATTACGTTGGGCCATTTAATGGCCATCATTTAATAGCTATCATTGAGGAAAGAATTATATTAAATTTAAAATTGGGGACTCGAAATATTACAAAGCTCTAATGGTTAATCGAACTGTCATTGGATATAGTATGCGCAGTCTAACATTTTTCTTAGTACTGCCCAAGTGCCCAAGGAACCAATTTTTCGATAGCTTTAATAATAAACTTTCGTGATCTAAACTCAGATAAAAATCATTCGTAATAATCTCGTTAATCTCGCTCCGCAATTTTCGTTATCCCAGAGATTTATATTTGTTCCCAACAGCACTTGTGTAGAAAAATGATTTCAGATTTCAGAACCACCTCAATTTAAATATTTACTCAACACTTAACGCATTACGGAGTGTTGACTGAGGTTCCGGGTTCCCGATTTACCTCCCTGTTCCCGCCAGTTGCCTTTGCCAATCCGAAGTGCATAACTGTGTATGTCAGCATCCCGAAATCTGAAGGCAAACGGTGGCCAAAGTAAACGGAACCGGCAGGAAAGCAGCCAGCAGCCAGCAGCGTGTGCAATTTTACAGTAAATTGCAATAAGGTGTAAAGTCAAGTTGTTTTTCTTTTCTTTTTCCGTTGCCATTGCGCAGAGTCGCTCCGGAGAGAAGGTGGCTTCGGCTGCTGATGCCAACCCAAGCCGCTGCTGTTTCCCTATAAGCCCGCTCAGCCCATCCAACCCGTTCGAGTTGACTTGCACATTGTTGCATGCAGTGAGGCGTTTCCTTTGAGCACAGTACCCTGTCAGGCGGCACTCAGCAGAAACCCTTTGAGTGGGTAGCGGGGATTGCGCGGCAGGCAGGAGCAGGAGCCGGAGCAGAAGCGGGAAAAGAGAGTCAGCGAGTAATGGGCCAGCATGCAGGTAAATAATATTTTTATAAAATATATATATTTGGTATATTTGTATGTATATACATAGACACATGCATATGTTCATATGTGTACAGTTGCGGTCAAAATGATAGTGGATATAATAAAAGGCAAAATATTATAAACGGATATGGGTAATCATAAAAGATTGTTTTAGCACCATTAGACATGTATAGAATACCCTCTCACATTGAAATTGACAATCACAATGCTGATATTCCCAAATGACACAATATATTATATATATAGATTTTTACAGATGAAGGCCAAAGGATAGGACTATTTTTGCGAACGCTGCTGTAAGCATATGGGGGCAGCGCAGTGAACGAGATACATTTGAAACGCAGCCAAAGCATTTTAAGCATGCTTCGGACGACCCTGGAACGACCAAAAGCAGCCAACTCTCGCTCTTCCCTTTCTCCTCTGAATATTTCACTTTCGGTGCGCAGCTCCCCCCACAGGATCTCTGTGTGTGCTATTTATCACAACGACTTTAGAGTCTCTGTCCCAGTGGCACTCGCATTGTCTTTCCCAGTGACACAGTTCATAATTAAATTCAAATACTTGTACCATTTTCACGCGCTTATGACACAAAATTTATGAATGAGCGCTCAAATATAAAGCATCCCCACTACCTCACGAGCTTTCCCTTCGTTTTCCCGGGCATCTTCAGTTCCATTTTGGCCACCTGCTGGTCGTGGGCCTAGCACAGCGGGCGTTTAAAATTAATAACGTCTAGTGTGCCTCCTTCCAGGAAAATGTCATGGCATGGCTTTCGCAACCTTTTCCTTATTCATTGCAGAATTGTATGGGTAGTGTTTGCTTTGTCAGCTGTTAGTTGGTCTGCATTTGATTGGTTTTCATAGTTGGGGAAATGCCAGTGGAGGAAGCTCTCATAAAAGTGGCCAATATGATTTTTCTCGAGCAATCATAAAGCCCCTCGCCACACTTTTTCAGCTGCAACGCAATTTTTCAGAGCTTCCATTATGTTTTAATTTTTTTTGCCACCTTTCACGCACATTTGACACAAGTCACGCGTAGTTTTTAATTAAAAAACTTTTACGTGCAATTATTTTTACCTCACCTCACTTGCTCCCACGCACGCACACATAAATATTTTTTATTGAATTGCAATGTACGTTTTTTTAATATTTTTATTGCACCACTGCACCGAAACTGTTCCTCACCACTTTGCTCTTTCGTTTGCGTATACGCACCACTGGCTATGCCGCCTTGAATGTCAACACAATGTCACCAATTCGAGACTGTTCGGGTTGTTTGGTGATGTTTCTTCAGAAATAAAAAAATACTGGAATGTAAGCGAAACACACAAACAACTTCCGCAGAGACCAAAACACTCGAAGAAAAAATAAAAACGTGAATGAGGCGGAAAAGCGTTCCAAGCAATCGTTGAGAGATCTTATTCATCCTTCGCTTTTTGCATGCTGGGTGATGGACATCGGAGCGGGTGAATGGGCGAGAAGAGCTGAATGAACTGAATCATCTGATTCATTGATTAAACACAGAACGGTTTTTTTCGAGCAGCTCCATCCTGTTTTGGCCCTTAACCCATTGATGCCGTCGCTGCATCGCCCTAGCTGTTGGAGCATGAAATTTTCAAAGCCTAATGAAGTGTAAAGGTTTATCGCTTGAAGACAACGCAGGCCACGCTGCTTGTTCCTGGTTGTACGCATACTCTAATCGAGGGGTATTGGCAAATGAAAGTTGGTATACCAACCAATTTAATACGTTTCCGGCTTTTTTTATCAAACGTTATAAGCGTTATTGTTCAGCCATTAAATAATATATACTCCAAAAAAAAAAATTAAAAAAATTTAATACCAATTACTTCTGCTATTCAAAGAGTATACAATCTTCGGTTCTCGACTAAGGTTAACTGTTTTCTCCACTTTCTTCTGGTATATCAACGATGGCTGTTTTTGGCCGTGGACCTGATTCCCTCTATTTTATTATTATTGTTTTGCTCTACGTGTTATTTAGCTTTCGCTTTCCCGATTCGTTTTCGCTTTTGCTTTTGTGTCATATTTCATTTGGCCTATATGGTCACGGTAACAAGGTTTATTATTATTTGTTTTCGTTCCCCTTCTATTTTTGTTATTTTTCGGTTGTTGCTAATTTTAAACATCATTGGTTTTGCTGATTTATTGAAATGTTCGGCGATAAGTTATACCGAACGTACTTTGTATTTAAATTGAAACACGCAAATTTATAGATGTTATTGCAATAAATTTGGCAGCAGCCAAAACAATAACTGCAAATGAATATTATGCTTTCACAAGCATTGCGAAATTTTTACATAATTTTGGATTAATTTTTGCCGGCCCTAAATTCATTAATTATCATTATTTGCCCGACATGACAGTGAGTATGACTAATAACAATTTAATTATGAAGTCACACCCATAAGAGAAAAACTTGGTTATTTTAACAAGATTTTTTGTTGTTGTTGATATATTTACACGATGTCACGATGTTGGCTTGTAATACAATTCAGTTGGCTATTGTTATACTTTTTTTGTTGTTAATTACTTCATTGAAACATTTACATTTTATTAAATAGCTTCGGTCCTTTATTTGATGCATTTTTGGTAATTGATTATGGAAATGCACTTTTTTTTGTTTTGCCGTCGCAATACATTATATTTCAATAGACAACAAGAAGGAACGTTATACTTATATATATTGGATATTTTTTACACCTTTACTTAATATTATATTATTATATTATTATAATATTATAAGCAACAATATTATGTAAAAATTATTTAAATTATCCCATTTTGCTATGTTCAATTTGGTTCCGCTTGATTGTTGATTGAATACTTTAAAAGGTCGAGAATGTTGTTTTATACCTTTTACAAACATTTCAACGAATGCAATATACTCTTTTATATGTAAAAGACCAAACTTAAACTGACACACTTGTATATTTTAGGTAAAAAAAATGTTGAATTATTGATAGAAATAACTTATGAGAGGATTACCGTTTACTTATTAGTGCAATAAATATTTTCGATTGTTAAAAAAAATGGTGTATAAATTATATTCATTAAATTTTTTTTAAGATAAAGGGCTTAAATTCATGGTGTTTTATTGGACAAACATCTGTTAGACTTTTTAAGTTACCGAAAAGGCAAACATTTCTGAAGGGTTGTCGAATAAAACATGAGAGCCATATATTTATATAAGGAAATGTTAATTCTAAAGAAATTAAAAGACTTTGGTTGCGTAAGAATCATTAAATTCGTTCAAGTATTGAGGATAATCAATTTGTGAGAATTAAACGAAATTTATGGATTGAGGATAACACCGAATATATTATTCAATATATACATAGCCAGTTATGAAAGGGGAGGGTAATCTTGCTCCAGCATTTTGGTCATGCTTAAATCGGTATAAGTTGCTTAACTTTGCATTTAATGTTAAAAAACATCGATAATAAAGGAACTGAAAACACGGATATTAGTGATTAATGGTTGAAACTGTGTTTTAATAAAACCATATATTAGTCGAGATTAAAGCGCTACACAAGCTCAGAGGATAGTTTTGAAATACTTCCATATATCGTTTTGCCTTTTTAATTGAAGGCAACAATACCAAACACTTGCCAGAAAGTTGCAAATATTGCGCAACTGAGAGGTAAGTTAAAAATCTAATGCAAAATACATAATTTTATATACATACATTGTAGAAGGGATAACTCGGTTCTAATCAAACTATTGGGGCCTGGAGAGTACGACAAGGTAATGACTTTTAAATCATAAGTAATAGCGCTTTCAGTAAGCTCGATTCCTGGAAAAATTAAAGCCACAAGAAAATCGAATAGCTGAAACTCGAATGGTGGGTAAAATTAAGCATTGAGCATTAAGGTTCTTATAACATTAATTAATTCGTTTTTGGAAAATATTCTGTTTATAAAGATAAAAGACGTTTTGGACAGATTGGATAAGCCCCTCTTATAACTACAATACGAACTAATTACCGGTTTAAGATAAAGTGATATTCAAGGGTATTCCAAGTTTTGTCGGGCACCGAAGCTAGCTCTCATTTCTTGTTATGTATTGGTTCGTTATTTATTCCCATAAACCAATAATATGTCACAACTCGTGAACCTTATCAAATATGTTCAATTCACCCAGTGAACCGATTTGACCGAGTTTCAAATCTCATTGAAAAAATGTGAGTGAAATGCTTAAAAATAAAACCACCTTACAGAAAATAGCCACATCAGCCCTGAGTGCAACTAGAAAATCAAAATGTGCATATGAAAGTAATTTCCCCATCTAATGGGATACGGAAGCTCGTTCTGGCTATACGTTTTACGATATCCTCTTTTTTATGCCATTGACTATCCCAGCCATGCATACATTTGCATCTCCAGAGAAAAAAAAGGAGAGGACTAGGGCTTTTCGTCATTGAATGCATAAGGATGCCCGCCTCGACCTCGGCACTCGGTGGAAATGCACCACCTGAGCCACCCTCCCACTCACCAACCAACCCCTCACCACTCACCGCCCCTCTGAATGTTTCCGCTCGAGTTTCCGTTTGGCATACGTTACCATACTCTGTATAGCTGTTACCGGTGGCAATTCAGCTCGAGGTGTGACAGGTGGGCGGGACAGATGGAAAATGACTGCGAGACTGAGCGACTGAGCGACCGAGCGACCGAGCGGCCGAAACGGCTTCTCATATGTCTGCTGTCAAATTTGGAAATTATTCTACTTACTCGGCTTACAAGTGGAGCGCGAAATAAACGAAAACGAGCCACGCATTCTGCAGGTGCGGCTGCAGTGGCGAGAGCGATGGAGTTGCAGATGCATCTCGCAGATATTCGAGCTGCCAGGAGATACAGTTACAGATGGTGCGCCATAAACTTATTGTGGCAACGCAAGAACCGAATCGAAGCAGCTGCTTCATTTCATTCCCATTGCCAAGACAGCCACGCTCCATTCGCATCATTGATTTGCCACTGCCGCTGCCACGCCCCTTTTCTCATGCACAGCCTCCCGCTCCTGCGATCGATGTTGGCAATTTCGTTCGGGGTTGGCGCAATTTCACTTGCCATTGTCATGGCTATAAAAAACGGAGCGAGGAAGCTGCTTTGAGCGCTCTGATTGACCATTGAAATTGCACGTCAGCTTGCAGAGTGACAGGTCGAAGGACGAAGCGGGGGATGGGGCGGTGTGGGATTGGGGCACGTGGCGGATGAGTAATGTGCGCTACATGGGCTGCAATAAATGGGTTGATTCACGATATACCGGAAGGGGCTTACAATTAAATGAAACGCAGCTGACTTGAAGCTAACCAAAAAAATTAAATCGCTTTAGCAACTCAAAGTAAAACCACATGATTTAATATACAATTTATCTTTTATCTGATTTACATTTTTAATACAAGAAAAAACGATTGGAAGTAGGAAACGATTGGAAGTAGATTGGAGGATATTTATATATCGATTTTAAGCCAGTTATCTTAATTACCAATCAAACATAAAATATTATTAAGCGCTCATAGAAATATGTGACATATAAAATCCATTTAAAATGGACACCAGCAACCATAAAGTTTCAAAACCACCCTCTTCTTGACACTTCGTCTATTGCTGATGGCAATCTGCCTTTATAAGTCCAAATATTTGCAGGCCAACCGACTCCAGCAAGATTCCAGCAGGAAATTCAAATTTATAGAGCAACCATAGGGGTGGAGGAAATGTGTGAAAATCATTGCAAGTTTTTGCCAGCTGCATGAAAAATTAAGCGCGTCTTAAGGGCGCCAAGTTTGCCCTGTGATCCGAGATGTGCATATATCTTGTTGCGTTTGAGATTCCACCGACAATAGTGCGGAGATTTACATATACTAGTAGTACGAGCTCAGCCACTAACTCGAGCACGTGTGCTTCGCCGTAATAAGCAGGAGACTTTGGGAGTTGGCTCCTCAACTGCTCAACTGCCAGCAACATAAGCAATTTGAAGTGGCAAACAAACAATAAAGTCAGGCGCTCGCAAGTACGATGCCAAATCAGACCCCAGAGTGCATCGCACAAGCAAATTACAATCGGATGGGAAAGGGTTCGCGAGGGGCATGAGGAGGGGCCTGAGGAGGGGGAGGGGCATTCGCTGAGACGTATAGAAATCTTCCTCTTGACGTAATGTTGCCTCGCATGTGTGTCGCTGAAATATGCCACATCTGTGACGCATCTAATGGCATTCCTGAGTAAATATTGCATAAACTTGGCGGAGCAGCGCGCAGCTCTCCCCCGACGTGTTTCCTCCTCAGTCACCAGTCACCAGTCACAAAACAAATATTTATCCAACGCACTCGGACCAGCGCAAGCAGACAGACAAACAAGCCAGCAAGTGAGTGAGCGGATGCAAACAGAGATACACGTAGATGTAGTTAAATAGCTCGAGAGCAGAGCAGCGCACTTACCTGTACATCGAGAATTATGCGAGATACCTCTACCGTCGAGTGCTGCCGCAGCCGGGCTAATGAGCCAGTTTTCCCGACTGACACAAGCACTGACTGGCAGAAAAGGTCAAAGATGAGACATAAATATATCTAAGAGGATTCGAAATGATTATAAATAAGAATAGCACACGTCTGTGAGTCTATTATCAGCTGAACTGTTTGCACTTCAGTGAGTTGAATACGAAGTGTATTTCCTTTTCGATGTAAGACGGGACGATACTTGATAGAACATTAAAAACTGGCGAAAATCCCATCTAGAGCAAATCCAAAATTGTAAGATGTAATTACCTTATGTAACCTTTGATTAACACGTAAATCGTTCTACAAGCATCGGAATACCGTGATAAAAAAACCATATTTTTGTTCAAGGTGCCAAGGACTTCCTATGCTAAGAACAGGTCAAACCGAATAGATGAGCAATTGTTGAACCTAATTTGGCATTAATGGGTAAAGACGTCTTTGCCTAATTCGCAGCGTATAAGAAAATGTTTTATCCATAGTTATAGACAACATATCAAAACCATTAAGATATCTATAATTTGGGATTGTACTCGAACATTATTTAAAAGTGATATTACCATTTCCGATTTGAAAGTCGTAGAACAGAAATAAACTTATTTATTGTAAGTAGTTGTTCAAAAAATCAGCTAATAAAAATAAATTGGATAAGCAGGCTGCTAATAGAAACATTAGAAAATAGCTCAATTTTCACACGCAAAGTGAAATGGAAAATTGAGATTCGCTGCACATAAGGGTTAGGAAAATTAAAGGAGAGTTGTTTATGTATTGTGTTAATGGAATTCTTCAATCCTCCTTTTTACCTAAGCAAATGATGTCCACTTAACTTAGCATTTCGGATTCCATGCAGCATGTTTGGCATTCAAACAAGAACCTACTCAAATCGATTTAAATGCTCATCCAAGTGTGTTGCTAATTTTGTAATTTCATTTACCATTTTTTGGTTTATCGGAGCGTGCGGCTGTGGCAAAGATAAGTACTGCAAAATGTTAATATGTGGTGCATACGCAGTGTGTTCACAGGCCAAACTCATCTGCTCGTGTATGCAGATTGCTTTGTTTGCCCAAGATGCAATTGCAAGGCAAGAATTAAATACACTTGGAATAATTGAGCCGCACATACAACATTTGCCGGCTAGGTACACATAAACAATTTCAGGTTGTCATTGATTGAGGTATCGGTAAACTCGTAGGACTCGAAGCTCTAGGCTCTAGTGTCTCTCATCTATTCCAATATTTTCCCAGTTTAATCACTTATTTGTTTTCGAATCGTTTGCCATGCATGAACCGTCCGGCTGTCCGGTATTAATTAGTTTGATTTGCAATATCCTTTAGTGTGTGGGTGCTACTTCCTTTCATTCGCACACTTTTCATTTCCGTAATCTTACTTTTCTGGCTTATGCAAATTTAATTTTACGCATGCCAAAAATAAAACCTGCCCTGCTACCCATCTCAAGAAGTGTTCGATTCCCTGGAGCGCTGTCTGTCAAACCTGCTCCTTGTTGTGGCCCACCTTTATTTTGGGACTTAGGGCTGCTTTGCGCAAAAATAAACCAGACAAAAATAAACCACCTCAATCCGACAATGATTGCTTTGGCATTTCCGTCGTCGAGTGCAGGTGAAATTCAATTAGTTTTGCCTTTATTAATTGCTGCCTTCGAAAATCAAACGCGCAGCCGACAATCAATGCTGCTGCTGCACATCACACGGAGGACATAATGGCTCTCGAATGCCGGTTAAGCTGAGCAGTGCGCTTTGAGGTGGCCTTCGGGTTAATTTCAAAAATAATTTGTACGTCTGGAAATTGTACTCTGGGTAACATCAAGATGGAAAGGTGAACAAAATAAGAACAAAGCGATTTACACTCCCTCGTAAATTCGAGATGTGTGCGTGGAAAATTCCGGACCCCGGATCCCGTATCCCGTATCCCGGATCCCGTGTCCCGTCTTGGCCTCGCCTCTTGTTGCATATGTTTTATGTGTGTGTAAATTCGCATCACGTTCGGCAAAATGGCAAAACGTGTAGCGTGGCAAAAGGAAATTGGAATTCGATGTCCTTAAAAACAGCTTTTACACCAGACAATCCAAGAAAGAGACCGAGATGCAGAGAAGAGCCAGAGCCAGAGCCAGAGCGAGAGACGAGTGCAGTCCTGGGATGAGAGAAGTAGCTTAGAGTAATGAATATTTAATACGGGCAAGTAACAAAGCTTTCCAGTTTGCCTTTCTCATTTGCTCGGCAACCGCAGGGACTCAGCCACCTATTACGGCTCCCCCTCACTTCTCTCACTTTTCGCTCATTGGTTGGGAAAATTGGTTTTAAATTGATTTACCATAAGCGCACGAAATGGGGAGACAAAAGCCAAGCCAAGCCAAAAGACCCGAAACCGCAGTCGCCAGTCTACAGTCTACAGTCGCCAGTCTCCTGGTCCGGCCCTAATCTGTATGCACATCAGCAAATTAGAGGAAATCGCTCTGCTCTTGCAGCCGACTTAGTGTTGAGGCAGTTGCTACTGCCACTTTACAATTTATATGCGGAGAGCTGCATGTTTATTGCAGCTGCGTGAGCTTCTGCGACGTGTCGCTGTTTAATTGCAACCTGCAGCCCTCAGACTCCGGCCATTAGAAAAGGTCAGTCAAGGACTTGAAAGACAACGAGGGAGAGAGCAGCCACTGCGACATGTGCTCGAGGACAATGGAAATGGGAAAAAAGATCAGTCCACCGACCACATGACATTTAGCATTTCGCCTCTCTTTCGCTGTCTGCCGCTGACTTGCCCCTTTATTTCATTGCACAAAATTGCTTTTGCCGCATTGCCAACTATTGTTAATGTCATTCTAACTGCTGACAGCCCACAGACCCATTCCATAACCGTCCACTCCTCTCCGAGCCGCCGTCATTAAAAGTTTAACAGTTGCACGGTGGCAACAGGCCAAGCTGACACTTTAGCTGCACTTCGCTGCTACGCCCTACCCCCGTCGACCTGCGCCCATGGTTGTGCATAGGGGACAAACAAAACAAAGCATAACAAGTAAATGAAATTTTCCATCTCCTGTCCCACGGCTTTCACTTTCATCCTCCGGTCGCCCAGTGACGAACGACAGAATGTAACAAATTAAAATCTCGAAAAAATTCAAATGTCAGAGTTGGTTAAGAGCCGGCGTCAACGTGTCTTTTTGAAACAAACAAAAAAAACTCAACAGCCTGTAGAAGAGGGAAACTCTGCATACTTTTTTAAAGCCTTTCCAATTTAATACAGTTTTTACTTTTTAAACATCCATCACATTTAATTAAATCTATCTTGCATTGCTTAAGTAAATAGTACATAATTATACTCTACCCTTCATTAATACATTTAAAGTTTCACTTTTTGGGCGGGTGATGTTTTAACAATTATGTCTCTACAATTATGCTCTTCATTTAAATTACAAACCAGAAAACAAATGTTTGCTAATTTTGTTTAGTGTAAACTAAAATATAACAAAAGCCAGTGGCTTGATTAACTTGCATACTCTTACGTTAATTAAAAGTAAATCACATTTTGTTGTGCCTTTTTGGCGTTGGGCTGCATTGGTAGCTAATGAATCTAGTGTCAGCCCCTGCAAATGTTTCCGTACTCAGCGGGCTATAAATGGCTAAGCCCAAGAACCCATTTGTTTAATTTTGATGCCCATTAACGGAAATTTATACTAATTAATTATAAATGAACGCCATGCGTGAGGCTTCGCTGCCCTTTTTCCATTCCCCATGTTTTTTTGTTACTCCTTGGGAAATTTCATATAATCGAATTACTTATATAACCGCAGCAATGCTAGGTCGCTCCTTCGACGACACCACTAAGCTGCTTATGGTTAACAGAAGGCGGGGAGTTCTTTGCCCGGCGCCAAAGCTCAGTGTGTGACATTTGCCTTTGGTCGCTGGGGCGTATACGTAACATTTTGTTACTTTTTATATATTACACGTACGCTTGCTACGGCTT